>PVJO010027871.1:0-19020 GCA_004026905.1 Hystrix cristata
TCTCTACTCCTTCTAGCGTTCTGCCCCGAGTCCTTTTCCCTTTAGCCTCTGAATCTGAAACGTAAGACCAGCTCAGGTCTGCTTCCCCAGATTTTGACCTTGACATGGCAAGACTACTTACTCTTCATTAACTCTACATCAGCCCCATCCATCCTTAACGGACACCAGTATCAGACTTTAGTTTTTAAATCCCTCCCTTTTTACTTAGTGCTTCATGGAAGACATTCTTGATGCTGGACCAAACCTCCCTGTCATCAGCTCAGACGTGAAACGTTTCTTCTGATATTTGATGTTATTTAATAGTGTTCACATACTCAAAAGTGGAGCTTCTCTCAGTTGCGTATGCATCAGAATCACAGAGAACTGATTCAGAAGAAAAGAGAATCTTGAGACAGACAAATACTTCCAAAATACTAAACAAAAACCATTGAGCAGGTGTGTACACTTGATGATAGTCACATGAACTATACACATGTAGTTCCGTGAAGCTTGTTCTGTGTGTGTTATACTTTTTAAAAAGTTTCATGACATCCAGGGTTTTTCCCTCGGGCTTACTGAATCAGCAATTCCTGCACCAGGGTCAGGGAAATTTACTAATGAAAGTGTCCTTAGTCACTGGGAGCTCCCAAGACCCTTAAAGGAGCAGAATATTGGACAGAGAAACAATTAGACTAGAAAACAGTGCACACTGGTTATATATTCTTGTGCCGCTGCCTGGCTAAACAGACAGAGAATGTGGGTTATGCAGGTCTCCACTTCGGTTGAATAAGAGGCACTTTATCCTCTTTCAACTGCAGGCCACAGCTGTAGCGACAAGACCACAGCTGCAGAATGTCACCATTTAAGAAGCCCTTTACCCACATTCTTGTACTAATGAGTCATTCAGTAAATACAGTAGGTAACCTTTGTGTGCCGAATCCCGCCTCTGAAGTCACACATCAGGCCAACTCCCCACAGATCAAGAAACAATCTTTCCCTCCCCTTCTGCAGTGGAGACGGCTAAAGTATTGGCTACAGGAGGTCGTGCCTTGCCAAGAGAGCAACTTATGACGTTCCTGGTAAAGAGAAATTCGCTCGTTTGGACCAAGTTACCCAATAGGGAATTTGAAAAGGCAAAAAACTGTGTGCTCCCTGTTTAGCACTGCAGACTATGTGATCCTGACAGAGCTGCTCAAAGGCTTAAAATAAAATGAGTCAGTCCAAATTCTTCTAGGCTTGGAGAAGAGAAATCTCCACAAAATCACTGGCCATTATCTTCCTAAGGAAAATATGGCAATATGTTCACAAATTGTGCTTTATTGTTAGACTTAATTGGATTAAGTCCAAGAACTGCTAATTACTAAGCTTGTGATTTTTCTAAGTCTTAATTCTCCCTCAAGTAAAAGAAGTATAAGCACTCTGCTTTTACAGGATTGCATCAAAATTAAGAGTTGTGTAAACTGCTAGCATCAACCTAACACATAGTGAATGTTTACTGAACAGATGGTATTATTGGTAGAGGCACCGTGCTAAAGCAACTGAGGTCTAAAGTTGTTCAAATCTTAAAGTCAAAGAGAAAAGAGGATGGCAAAAAGTGACTTAGTAAAACTTCTGTGCAGGGCTTGGACCCCACTTTCTCAACGAAACCACTGCTAGCAAATTCAGGTAGGATTTTGTCTTTCAATTGTCCTGTCATCCTGAGGGTTTGTACTTCATTCTTGAAAATGAAAACAGTAGATTATGTACAAAGAAATTGCCAAGTGAGCCACCTTAATTATTGAGGTTTCGACTTCACATGAATGAAGCCCCCTTTTATGCATGCAATCCCAATCTTCTCCCTGAAATTCAAACCTATTCATTGAACCAATGGCTCAACACCTTCCTTTTGTTGGTAAATAGGCATCTCAAACATATGTCCTAAACTTTTGAGATCCTTTCACCCATTTACAGACTTGTACTCTGCACAGTCTTTCCATCTCACAAGTGGGTCCACTATTCGCTCTGATGCTTAGGTGGGAAACCTGGGAGTCCTCCTTGACATCTGTCTTTCTCTCATGCTCAGTGTGCAGTCCATACAATCACTAGCATCTCTCAGCTGGTACAGTGGATGCTGCTCTACGCAGCTCAGACAGCCCCATCTGGGACCAGTGTGCACATTCCACATTCCTACAGGGGAGGCACCGGCCAGAGGACACGAGCTATCCTATCATTGTCCACCTTAGAGCCACCACCGTGGATGTGTTAGTGAAATAACAAGAACAGAGGCTACGCTTAAACCACCATTATGGGATTTTATTCACCATGGCCCTATTCAACTACTACGGACACGGAATTCCTAGTATTCCAATGAAGACCAAGCCTGATTGCCAAGTAAGGTAGCACCCTTCAGTGAGACAAATCTCCATAAGCTGGTGAGTTAAATCTATTTTTCACTTTCATTCTGAAAATAGTATGATTCCTTTAACTGGAATTAACTGATTTTTCAGATATATATTTGCCTTTCATGCCGATAGGGCCTCAGAAATCACCATTATTCAAAGGCTTAGAGAGTGTCGATCCACCAACATGGGATTCGACATGACACAACTTCAGGTTGGAGGGTCAACTTCACAGTGTCAGAGCTCTGACAGTGTGACAGAAGCCACCAGAGTCATTACATTCACAGAGACTTCTGGCTTGATGGAGCTGTGGACTGTCCTTGCGAAGGTGCCAGCCTGGAGATGAAGTACATAAATCAGATCGATTGCTTTAATGTGATATTATATTACTAAAAACTAGCGTACCTCGGTGTAGCAACAGTGTGGCGGAAGTAACTGCTTACTTTTACTTCTACTGGCCCACTCAGAGCATATGTGCTTTCCACCATAACAATTCTAGGTTTTTTGGAGTCTGGAGGTCATGTTTCCCAAAGGAGGAACACTTCCGCTAGGAACATAACAGTCTTATTAAACCTTAAGATATGACTGCCACCCTCCCACTTTGGGCCACTTGACCAAGAGACTAGCAGGTAAAGAAAAGAGTCACCACTCATGTAGGAGTAAATGAACCTGACTTTGAAGAAGAAGGAAAATTGTTCCGCTTTGGTAGAGTCAGGGTGGAACACGTCTGGCACCTAGTGATCCACAGAGCTGGATTCTTCTCTGCCCCATTTTGATAGTAAATGGACAAGGACAGCAGAAAGTCATAGTATGATCACAGCTTAGCTCCCTTAGGAACGAAGGTCTGTGTTATCCTGTCATATAAAGTACTGGGGCCAGCATAGCTGCTCTCTGAGTGTAAAGATTATAAAATGAGTAGTAAAGAAACTAAATTTCAGTTATAGCCGTGAGACCGATCTTTTCTCCAGGAAAGAGATTGTTCTTAGAGGAGCTGGTCCAGATGGGCTGGAAAAAAAAGAGGGAGCAAGTGGAATCAAATGGCACATGATTTCCAGAGATACCCAAACAACTCCATATTTGAAGCACTCATGACCCAGTCACTGGAAGTGTTGCTCACGGCTTAGTTCCTTCTCAGGAACTGACTTCCACTGAAGGAAGCTGCCTCTTTCAAGGTCACACCTCTTCCCCAGGGGCAGTCAGCATCAGTGACTGATGAGGGGTCGCAAAGGCCTGGCGTCTCTGTAGGTCTAACCGAGCTGCAGAGTTCCCACAGGGACTGGCTGAGGCCTTAGTAGCAACTGAATCACAAATACTCCCTCTGCCCAGTCCTGCCTCCTTTCCTGTCTTCCATGTGTTCTCAGACATCACAGCACACCACCTGCACTCAAATCTCTCCTTCGAAGTCTATTTCCTGTCTGACGGGGATCTTCTCATAACGACCCCTTATGACATCTTCTTCCTCAACTGTTGCTCCCTAAAGTGTTTTTACTCCACTCAGCAGCTGGACGGATGCTCAAGTGTAAATCAGACAATGTCACTTCCGTTTATAGTTTCCCATCTGTTATGGCCTATATCTGGATGCCCCTCCAAAGCTTCATGTGCTCATAGGTGGGGCTTTGGGGAGATGATTGTATTACAGATAGTTAAGTTAGACAGAAATTAATAGGCAGTCAGAGAAGGATGGGGAGAATCAGTGCAGAAGATGAGACACATCAAACTTGTGACTAGAGGAGGATTTGAAGAAAGCCAGGCCTTGAGATGAAGCTGCAAGAGCCAGGCCCACAAGCTTCTCTAGGAAACACCAGTTTGAGATTAGATTAGAATTAGCAACACTTGGTCTGGCATCAGACACATAGGTGAATGACCAGAACACCCTGAGTCATATTCCCATCCTTTTCCAAAAGTGCCTTTGTTCTTTCTAGGTTTGAAGTTATAGATAAGCTGAAGTTAATGAGGTTCACCATATAACCTTGCTATATGCCTCACTTTCCTATTTGATCAATATTAGCTAAGAGGCTATACTCATAATCCTATAGGCTGATAGTAGCTTGACCTGTAGTTACCGAAGTTGTGATTTTGTTGTCTAAATTACCCTTGGACAAAGAGCCTCAGTGGCGAAACACTTTTGGGACCTCTCTTGTCCTTCAGGAGCTTGCAGTCAATGATCTTTTGTACTCTTAACACCTTTAGTCATCAAATTCATTCGTCAGTATTGGCAGACATGAACTCAACATGTCTGACATTTAACAGGTTGGGAGTTACTTCCCTGGGACAATTGGATCATGGGAGAGTGCTGCTCATCAGTGGACTAGTCCATTAGTGAATTAATAGATAAATGTGATGTTTGGAGGAGATGAGTCACTGCGGGGGTGTGGCCTGGAAGGGTCTATCTCCCTCCTCCCCTCTGGATCCCTCTCTCTGCTTCCTGCTGCCATGTCATGAGCTGCTTCTTCTCTGCCATGCGTGCCACCCTGCCTTGGAATCAGTCAACTATGGACTAAAACCTCTACAAACTGTGAGCTACAATAAATCTTTTCTCCTTTAAATTGTAGATGTTGGGTGCTACGTTCCAGCAACAAGAAAGTAACTAATACTCCATCACTCTCAAAATAGAAGGTCCTTACAAGACTCACAAGCTCTAGCCTCCACTTCAACTGCATCTGCTGCTCCTACCCTTTGTTACTTCACTTTCCAACCTCCCTGATGACCTGCTTTGTCAAGTAGTCCCCCAGCTCAGGCCCTTGAATCTTCTGTTTCCTCTGCCTGGAGAGCAGCTTTTCCCCCAATACACCCTTCTTTGTTCACCTCTTTGATCAGCCATCACCTTATTAGACAGACTTGTGTGTCCACTGAAACAAAAATGCATTCTGATCTTACTTGTTCCACTTTTCTGCATAGCTCTTATCTCTACCTGACATTCTGTTGCTGGTTGATTGATTGATTGCTGGAATAAGACCTATTTATAGCAGTGTAGCTCAGTGGCAGAGCACATGCTTGGCAGGCATGAGGTGTTGGCTTTAATCTGAGAGAGAGAGAAAGAGAGAGAGGGCGAGAGAGGAAGGGAGAGAGAGATTGATTGATTAGTGGGCAGTTAGTAAATCACTATTAAATGAATGTATGAAGTAATGAGTAATCAATATTGTGAATTCACATATCTAGGAATACAACTTTTCCAAACAAAAGATTAAGACAATCTGAAACATACTGACAATGACCCTGGTTGGTAGAGTTTCTCACTCCAAACTTGTATAGAATCACATACCTAAGAGTTACTTATTGTAAACCCAAATTCTTTTATGGTTTCCACAGGCAAACAAAGAATCCAAACAGTTCAATCAAAACACAGAAGTCTTTTAATTTCATGCCTTATTTCTGCACTGTTGAGAAGAAAGGAATTGAATTTGACAATTCAATTTATTGTTGCTTATTTTGTTATTGTCGTTGCTGCTGTCTTTTCTTGCTTGTTTGCTTTTTTTTCTTTTTTATTACATTGCCCTTCATTTGCTCACACTTAGTATCAGTACACAGGGCATGAGCCTTTTTATCCAGTGCCTCCAGTCCCATGGCAGTGAGGTAAATCCACTGAAAGAGAAATAAGATAATGAGCACTGAATGAGCTCAGGCAGGTGTTGTACACACATAGTCAGGACAAAATTGCTGGAAATGACTCCAGATAGTTCAGCAGAGTTTGCAAAATCCCTGGAAGGGCAGGAAGAGAAAAATCTTCTTCTTACTCCAAAGCCACATCATGTGGGTATTTTGCCAAAGTCTTTAAAAAGCTTCCAATGTAGCTTCACTTCTCTGAGGAAAAAAAAATTCTCTTCCTCACCTGACCTTGCCTGCCAGCCACCACGGTAGAAGAGAACGACTTCCATCAGGCTGTCCCTGTTCCACTGATAGAATGTCCATTTCATTTGTACACGTATACCATAACCAGAACCTAATTGTGCATTAGTGTGTAAAGCGCCATTTTTTGTCTTCCAGATATAAGTAGGCAAAGAAAAGGGTAGAAATATATTGAATGTAGTAAATGTTACCCAGTAGATGTGTCAACAGTGAGAAGTTTCAAGTGGAGCTGTTCTGTTGCTCTAGAACAGTCTAGTTGAGTATTAGAATGACCTCTAGGGGAATAAAAGTAAAGTTTTGTTAACAAATAACAATAACTTCTATGTAACGAGTGCTTACTTTGTGCCTGACAATGTGCCAAACACTTAACATTTATTGTAGCATTTACCTACTTCAATAATTCTGTGAAGCAGTAGTAATGTTATTCCTGTTTTATGGATAAGAAAATAAAGGCTTAGAAAGTTTCATATGTGTGCAAAGGAGGTACAAATTGTAAAAAGAGCTGGCATGTAAACTCAGGGCCAAAGTTCTTCACCACTAGACAGTATCACTTCCATCTCCAGTTTACGTCACACTCCCCATCCATCAACACAGAAAACTTTACCATCTATAGCCTCCCCTTTCTCCATCTCACTCCCTTGATCTGTCACTTTCACTTGTACTCCTACTTTCCACACATAACCTCTTCCTGCATATGTACTCATCTATGCATCTGCGTATTCACTATCATGATGGAACCCAATACTAAAATCCAGGCACAGCACATTTTAGCACACTAAAGAGATTAGTACATTACCAAAGATAGCTGCATAAGAAGGCTTGAAAAGTCCTCTGAGAATTGACAGAACTTTGGATGATAGAAGTGGGATGGTGGGAAAATACCAGGGTTCCTAGTGGGGACACTTAAAAGGCGTTTCAAAATTCTCTTAGTCATGCATCAAGGAGTATTGAGAAAGACCAGTCACACTGGCTATTTTAGTTACTGAGAAAATTTAAACACTCTTATATTTGTTTCGTGGTTTCCTAGGTTTTCTTTTCCAGAGGTCATTCTGGATTATAATTAAGGAAGAAAGGGTGAGAGGGGAACATAGATGAAGCAGAAAGTCAGACATTTCTCTCCTTGCTGAAAAACCTCTGGGTCACCTCAGAAGGAGCGAGGAAGAGTCTGGCATTGTACTGAACATCTACAAAGTACAGGCTCCTTTGTGTTACTGTAACTCATAAACTCAAGTAGATAGCGTTGAGTTTGTATAACAAAGGGGCTAAAACCAAGGTTTAGTAACTTATCCACTCTTGCTCTCAGGCTAGGTCACAGAATCCGGATTTGAATCAGATCTCTGGGTTCTTCTTGCTGAATGACCTACCGCTCCATCACAGTCAAGAGTCCTTTGTTGAAACTGCCATTTTCTGTTCATTTTAGTCTTCAATTTAAAAATAGCCAGAAACCAATTATTGTTATGTATATGCTCGAAATGTGAGAATAAAAAATGGGTATTAACAGTGATATTGGATCAAAATTAGAATTCTTATTCCTGGAGGAGGACCCTTCTACCAGGGGAAAAATGTAGAAAGAAGACTGGGAAATATAAAAATATGACCGTCATCAAATCACTTCAGATTTCTTGGCCAAGGGACCAGCAGGCAGGGTCAGGAATAATCTCTAAAGGAGAACAAATGATTTGCTGGAAGAACATAGAGATGTTACACCTCAGTGCAGTCAAGGAAGAATATATTTTATACCTAGATGATCCAGGGACATTTCTTGATTTTCTTCTGTCCATTGTGATAGTTAAGCTTAATTGTCAACTTAATTGTCTTGGGAGTCACATAGGAGATTAGTAAAGTACACTTTTGTATACATCTGCGTAGGTCGTGGAGGTGTGACCTTGGGTGTTGTATCTGGTCCCTGGCCTCTTCCTCTCTTGTCACTGTTCCTTCACTCTGCCTTCCAGCTGCCATGAACTAGGTAGCTTTGTTTCACCATGCCTTTCGACCATGATGCTCCTCCATTAGATTCATTGGAGCAGGGACTGAATCCCCTGAAGCTATGAGCCAAAAAACCCCTCTCATCCTTTAAATTACCAGTGTCAGATATTTTGTCCTGTAACAGGAAAGTTAATACAGGAAACTAGTACCAGGATTGGGGTTGTTGTGTAAACGTACATAAACATGTCATTCATAAGCTGTTGGAACAGGTTTATGGGAGGAGTTTGGAAAAGTCTGGAGAATTGGGTTGGAGAAAGCCTGGAAGGCTATAAGCAGAGCTTGATTGGTGACCCTGGTCAGAGGTCAGAATACTTATAGGAAGGCAAGCAGTAAAGGCTAGGTTCAGGAGTTTCAGTGGGGAATGAGGGCTCCTTTGGCAATTGGACTAGAGGCTAATGCATAACACTCTAGCAAAAAAAAAAATTGTCTACACTTTTCTCATGTCCCAAGACTTTACATGAGGCTAAAATTAATGATAGGGGGCTAATTGATCTTTTGAAAGACATTTAAAAGCAGCCAAACATAGGCTGTGGTATGGGTATAGGCTGCTTTTAGCCAGATTTATAGGTAGAATCAGGAGCAAAAAGCAGAGCAGAAATAGAAAAACTTACATTTTTGCCTGAAATAGACCCTGTGTAAAGTTGGGGCTATGGAAGTGTGGTTGAGATTAGCACCATATTTTTAAGAAAAATGCTTTGAACAGGGACAAGAAGAAAGATGCTTTGAGGACATCTCGGGAATCAGCAAGACCCCACCCATTTCAGACTCAAGGGTGCAAATGCGTAAACTTTTCTTTTGACAAGAGAGCTCCTGGCTTGCTGCTCAGTAAGGATTGTCTAAGGAATTGGTCTCCTAGGATTAATTTCACTGTACTCATCCATCCAGGCACTCAGAGGCCCCTGCAATCATGGCCCAACAGGGCCCGGTTATTGCTCAAACTGACAGAAGACCTGGGTGCCATCCATGTGATGCCAGTTTTACAGACATGCAGATCACCTGCGTGTAATCCCCTCTTCTTAATGACTGCTTCATGGACTTTAGGCTTACTTAGCCAGCCTGCAGATTGTGGGAGCATATGTCATCAGAATCAATCAATTTATCCATATGTGCTATCCATCTGTATGTATAATATTTATATTTGTGTCTATAAATTTTAATATATATATAAATGTGAATGATGATACATAGAAACTGATCATAGAGATAGACAGATGAGAAATGGAGGGGAGGCAAGAGAGAAGGATTGGAATGGTTGTTCTGTGGTTGAACTTTGCTACAGAGTGGTCCACTCTGAGTTTCAATTCATATATCCAGAATGAAACTCATTCATCCTTTTCCTCATTCTATACCACAACCAACTCCGTTTTGCATCTAACTCAAGATACTATCTTTTATGGGATTTGAGAATTGAAAAATCATTTTTCCCATGTATAGTGACCAACAACCATTAAGTCCACATAATTTTCCTTCTTTCTTTCTTTCTAAGATTTTTCCCTGGCTCAATTTGTACTGTGTTTCAGTAATGTCGACCTAAAGACCTTCTTACATGTCTTGCTTCCCTATTCAAAATGGTCATATCATTGCCCATGAGTTACAATCTGAGTTTCCTTTTGAAGATGGCATTTAAGCCTCTCCAAAATATTGTCTCCTACGGCAAAATGATATTCATAAGACAGTAAGCACTTCTGTTAGACGCATGCTACCTTTAAAAGTTACCTGATGTAGTGCTCACTGTATTCTTATGAGATGGGTAAAATTATTATCCTCTTTTATAGGTGACGGAACTGAGACAGAGAGAAATTAAGTTCTCTATTGACACAGCTAATAGGTCAGTCCTTTGGAATTTGAATCTAAGCCATATAATCCCAGAGGCCACCACGCTTGTGATGAATCCTTGTTTGAATCCCATACTCCAAACTGACGCGGTATTCTCAATGTTTTTGAATACACTGTGCTCCTTTTCTCATCTGCTTATGTGATTTTTTTTTCCTTCAAGGGACAGTTGGACTTGCTCGCTGCTCTCTGACTATCCAACCCTTGGGTCTAATTCTCACCTTCTCAAAAAAACATTCACCCAATATTACAAGCCAGACACACTCACTGTTTTCTCAATGACTGCTAATTTTTCTGTTGTATAACTGGCTGAGTTGCGTGAATACCTCTAATCTCTGCTTAAATCATAGAGAACCTTATTGACATTTTCTTTACACACTACAAATAGCACACTGGTACAGTTTTGAAGAAAGAAACAAGCAAACTCAAACATATTTTCTGTAATATCAACACCAAATTTGACATATATGTGCCAGGTAATTGAGGTCTCACAAATGTAATTTCTAGAATAAATATTTCTTCATGACAAGGCAACAGCAGAATTCATTCATTTAATTACATAGCAGGATTATATGTGTTCTGACTAACGTGATGGTCTCAAGGAAGGGCTACAGAAAAAAATATAAATACTCAGTAGGTGTGTCAGAGCATTTAAGGGGGCCCTGGCTAGATAATTACACAATTCTTTGCCCTTATAAACTCCTTCCAGTCCAAAAGCGACTCTGGGATCCCTCCTTGACCCTACTCCAATTTTTTATATTTCTGTGTTCGTGTGAATTTGGTTGGTCTGGTTTTATTTTGATGAGAAGAATTGAGGAGAGGGGAATTTAAAAACGAATGTTGTCTCTGCTAGGGAAACTTAGGATAGACTTATTCTCTAACACATTTGTCTTTCTATAGGGTTTTGTATTTTGACCAGAGTTGCAAATATTAATTGAATATTTTTATTCTAGTGGGATTTTTGTGAATTTTCCCATTATAGTACTTATTAAAAATGCCATTTTGGTTATTTATACCTCTGTCTTTGAAAGGCTAGGTGTTTTAATGTTAAAAAAAAGTGTCTAGCAGGACCTTCCCCAAATGTTTGTTTGTCAAGTGAATTGAAGAAGGTGGATTGTTTAATTATGCTTCCTATGAAAGCTTAAGAATCACTGGTTTATAAGGACAGCATATGGTTGGGTATTTTTCTCTCTTTATAATACTTCAACTATAGCTATTCCTCTGTACTGCTAAGTGACACTATGGTGGTAGATACATGAACTTTCACATGTGACAGAATTAGAGGACTATATGCGTACAGAACGAGTGCAAGAAACTAGGGAAATCAGATCATGTGCATAGATCAGCGGGTTCTGTCAATGTCACGATTGTTGCTGGATGCAATACTTGACACTGAAACCCACAACTAAAAGGAAGAGAGGTTTAATTCGGTACTTATTTTATAGGAATTTAGTCTGTGATCAGCTGACTCTAAGGCTGAAACCTCATGCTGAAAGAACATGGTAAAGCAAAGCTGCTTAGTCCATGGCGGCCAGGAAGCAGAGGAGAGAAACAGTGCCAGAGAGGAAGGGGCCAGGGAACAGATATAGTACTCAAGGTCATGCTTCCCTGACCCACCCAGACACACATGGACACACCCAGAAGTGTATTCCACCAATTCTGTGGGTGGCTTCCAAGCCAATCAAGCTAGTCATGACACAATCAAGATTAACTGACACACCTAGGTGGTATTTAACTATGGTTTTGCCCAAGTAACTTTTCCTAAATGTTGCCACTGAAGGAATCTAGGTAAAGGGTATATGGGAATTCTTTGTGTTATTTCTTACAACTGCTTGTATAAGACAACTATAGTTATCTCAAAGAAAAACTTTAAAATAGAAGTACTAATTCTTTTACAAGAGATTTCATAATGCTTTGGCATTACTACAATGGCCATTTGAGTGATTAATCAATAATACTATTAACTCCAGGATGTCTTTTGGATGCACAGCTTGAAAAATTACCCCAACCCCAAAATGATAGATGGAGAATAACAAGATGGAAAAAAAACCTTTGGCTGGAGTTGGCCTTGGAGCTAATTCCCACTTTCTCTCTTCTACATCTGCCTCTGTACATGATAAGAAAATGGAAGGAGACCACCCATGTGTGAGTCTATTTCAACATTCATTTTTGGCAAGTTATGACAAATACTACCGAATTCCCCTTTGCTTTTTGTAAGTGCATAAGAAAAATGTTTCCAAATCAGATGTTAAAGTTCCAGGAGAATGCTTGCCGGGGTGATATCAGTTCCATTTCCCTGTGTAGTAATAATAGTAATAAAAATGACAATAGTATTTGTCAGTGTTGTTACCATATTGGGCACCTTCCACACTCTCCAGACCTGGAAATTCTTTATGGCCAGAACCTGAACAAATCATTTGTTATCCGAATAAACTTTTTCCCTTTGAATGGTCTCATTTGATCCAGAGACGCTAAGGTAACACTCTACTCTTGCCAGCTTGGAAGGAGAAGTCCCCAGAGGATAAAGTCAGGCTGCTGTGACATCTGTTCTGCCCTCCCATTGATGGTAAAGAAACAGCTCTGGGAAGCTCAGTCATTTACTGTGAGTCACCACATGCAAACAGGATGATAGTCGGGCTGATAGCAGAAAAAGTCCCTTCCTAGACACAAAAGCAGTCTCAACTCTCTCTTTCCTACAGGAGAAAGAAACCAAGCAACATTCATCTAGCAGAGCTTACCCGTGTTGCTGCACCTCTTCCCTTCTTTCTGGTCTAGCTGGTCTCTAGCAAAGCAAAGGCCCTTTCCTCTGAATATGAGCTGAGTTGGAGCTGAGCTGAATCCCACTTGCAGAATTTGGAGGGACTCCAGAAAGATAGTCCCTTTCTTTTCCTATAGAGATCCATATATGGCCGTGGCATCCTGCCTTGAAGGACTATGATTAAGAGCAGAGGCAGGGCTTCCTGGAGTGGTCGCTGGCTGTTGCAGCTCGTGAGTCAAGACTTCATCATCTCCTAAGGGCACTGGCCTTTTCTATATATAGATTGTTCAGTTAAACCACATTTACCCCCAGGGGAAAGTGGGTTGCATATAGAGCCTTGAGTTCTCTTTCTGAATTGACTCCTACCTTATTAAGCTTTGGAGCACACAATTTATTTTTCATGACTCAATTTCACAGAAACATTGTGTGTGTGTGTGTGTGTGTGTGCATGTGTAAGCACATATGCATGTATGCATGCAATTTCACAGAATGTGTATATGTGTGCACGTATATATACTAATAAACTATATGAACACAGCTTTTAATTCTATTTTTCTTTCCCCACTTCATTCCTAGCTTTCCTCCCTTCTTTCACATTAATTTAATGACAAATCCCACAGGCTTCTTTTCAGCTCTCTTATCTTCCGTATCACTCTCAGGTGTCTTCATTTTCCTGAGTATCCTCTGGCCTTTGTACTTTGGCAACCAAATTTCTTATTAAAATTTCATACTTTCTCTCAGTCATATTTTCATACATGCATTCTCTCATTCAACCTCTCTCTGTCTCTCTCTCTCTTTCTCCCTTGCTCTCTCTTTCTCTTTCATGCATGCGTGTGTGTGTGTGTGTGTGTGTGTGTACGTGTGTGTCTGACCACAGTACTCTTGGCTCCCTGGGCTGGTACTTGAAGTCTTCAGGAGTGCGGCCATTGATGTTTTTGCTACCGATAACTACAGGCATAAAACAAAAGAGGGCTCAGCCTTAGATGGAACTAGACAGTGCTGAAGATCACTGACAGAATCCTGAGAGGAGAGGCGGCTCCAAGCGCCTTCAGTGGAGGAATCCTGAGGCTGTGCTGAGGCGATAGAGGAGAGGGATACAATGCCGGCATCCCTGGTTAGCAATCAGGATGCTGAAAGCCACAGTCAAGGTTAAAGACGGCAGTGCGAGTGCAAAGGTCACCGATTTGGGGGAAGCGAGAAAAATTAGGGAAAAAACTATCACAAACTGAGAATTTATGGCTTAGGCACTGAACTTTGCATTTTAAGATATTTCCTGTTTACTTTTTATAACAATGGTGAAGGAGGTTTGTGCCACCAAAATAGTCCTTTTCTTTGAGATTCCACAGTAAAGTTAAACTGCATTCTAAGCAATGGAATCCACAAACATGAGGACTTCGACCTTGGAGTTTATATGTTACAGAGTCAGAAGTCACAGGACACAAAGAGCCAAGGTCTGCAATCATGATATGGAAAAAAACTTCTATTAATTGAAAAGCCTTAGATTTTTGAGCAAAAAAATAACTTCTGTCATGATACAGCCATTTCTTTGTAGTGACGTTTACACATTTTATGACTGACAGATAGCATAAGGCGACCAAGCTCTCCAGCACGATAGGCGTGCCAGAGAGTAGAAGAATGCAGAGAGGAAATGGTCTGTGACTGTGACCAGCGAACAGGCTTTTCAATTTCTACTCCCGGTGAGATGGATGAGCCTGCCTCATCCAGGGTCCATCACAGAAGATTATTATTGGAGTCTTTGGAGCATTGTTACTGCTGTGTACATTGTCACGCACTCTGGAGTTTGCCTTGATTTGATCAGACTCTGTAGGAACTTCAGCCTGCTCCCCTCAGAACATCACAGCCCCTGGACATCGCGGCAGTCCTGTCAGCGGCTCCACGTCCATCTGGGTTCTTGGGCCACAGATGTTGGAGCGATGCTGCTCCCATGAACCCAAAAATTCAAAAACAAATCTAAATTTGTTCTGCATTTTTATAAAATGCTTCTCTCTTTCAATAGTACCTAAAGTTGAAGCCTCCTGGGAAGGAAATCGGTAAAGAACCCATTCCTGCCTCACAGTTGAGCTGTCCAACAGAAATGTAAAGCGACCGACATATACAATCTTGAATTTTGCAGTTGCACCATTATAAAAATAAAAGCATAAATCAACATTAGTAATGTATTCTAGTTAGCCCAAGTTCATCCAAAATATTATAATTGTTACATGTAATCAATAAAAATATTTGCGATATTTTATTTTGCACAAATCCAGTGTGTGTTTCACCTTAGGGTGTCTCACCTTAGGGCACATTTCAGTCAAAAAGAGCCACATTTCAAGTGCTCAACAGACACATCTGACCAGTGGCCGCTGTCTTATGTGGCCAAGCCTAGATGTGTGCTCTTTCTGGCATCTATAGAGTGTTCTTTTATGTTGCTATTGCTCAAGGTTTAGAGATTGTTTTTTAGCATAATCCATTAGTCTGATCACTTATCACAGTACAAGTTGTGAGCTAAACAAAACTAAAAGGAAACAAAAGTTCTTCTAGAGATTTGAATTTTTCTCCAGAGATTTCCATGCTCCAGAGACTAGTGAGTTAACCCATATTTTCCATTGTATTCTTAACTATTTCTTCCTTTAGATTTGTATTGGAATGAGAAAAGAACTCTTCCCTCACCTCTTTATTTAGGCATTGTTAAATGTAGCTTCTCACAGGAAGCTGGAATGCTAGCCAAGTACAGTTGCACAGTGTGGTGTTGGGTATCTTAGCTAGCCCCAACTAAGTACATCCTCTTGGCCAATTTCTCAGAGTCTCTGCTTTCTCTCCTTAAAACATGAGATGGTGACATTATTTTCTAACTGTCTGCAGGGGATAATATCAGGGAGTGCCCATGATATGCTTGGTACAGTGCCTTGCGTGCATCATAAAGCATATTATGTCATTCTCAGGAGTTCTGATTTGTCTTGTAGTCAACAGAGAGCCATGAAGACTAAAATTACACGCCACAAGAGCCTTGATCATGCTTTCTATTTATATGGCTTTTTTTCTTTGGAAGAAAACTGAAAACATTTTTGTTTCTTATAGACAAGCTTTGTTTTAAAAAGAAGTGTTTGCTTCCAAATCTTTCAAATATTTTCTTATATGAATAAGTAAAGAATCCTGGTTAAGGTCCAGATTGATGTTTTCTGCATACTCAGAAATATTTTTCAATGAATAGACAGAACATTCCATCAGGCACATTTACCTCTTGCATTTAGTGATTTGAACTTTTCCTAGAAAGATGCATCCAATACTATTACAGGCATGATTTAGGAAAATAAAGTTTATTGTAAATTCTGGTGTCCTTTTATTCATGGGTCTGAATAAATTCTCCTGGAACTCTTTAATGAGAGAAATGATGATTCTAGACCCAGTGACTAGGCTAGATGGCCTTGTCCTAGTGGCCCTGTCCTTTCTCTTCCATAGGTCTCTTTAGGAAGCAGGGGAAATTAAATTGAGAACCAAATGAAAAATTCCCATTTTTCCAAGAAAATTCAAGTTGGGAATTTCACTTGTTCTTCAGCAAATATCATGAGTGATCATGACTCCGCCTCTGAGGAAGCTTATCGTTAAGACCTCACCCTGGAGAAGTCGAGCAGCTCCAGTGGCAAATGTCACTTCAAGCACTGGAGGAATGTGACACTCTAGATGTATTCTATACTGCTCCCTAGAAGGAGCACAGCTACCCCCTGCCTAAAGCTGAGAATATAAACATTTATTGACCATTATGGGTATGGGGATTATATGCACATATGAAGAGAATATAAAATGCAAAAATGTCACTTGATTTGACTATTTTAGCTAGAAATAAACATACTAAACATTGCAATTATGTACCTGCTTCATAATGATAAATATGACTATATACTGTACAGCATTTATAACATGTGTGCTTTAAGCAACTAAGTAAATTTAATGGGATCTTCAAAACATTACTGGAATGTGTGCCTATAGAAAATGAATGAAACTCAGCCAAAGATGCATGAAAGCCAAGACAGCAAACTGAGATTAATACTGTAAAAAAATTGTAAAAATATAAAATGCTATGTAACTCTGAGGGGTTACTGTTAAGTAACTTTTAATGACAGCGCCTTGGAATGAATGCTTCCCTATGGGAGAAAGCATGAGTCATCTGACTCTTTGCATAGTAAACTCTAGCAAAATCTGAAGTGGCCAGACCTGGAAGCCTTAGCCCTTGATAAAATTTCACTATTTGTCCTATAATGGTGAATGCTTTTCTTCCATTCTTCCATATCAAGGTCAGGTTAAACCACGAAAAGGCAGCTGGGCATGGTGGCCTGTGCCTGAGGCTGACACAGGAAGATTCCAAGTTTGAGCCCCATGTAGCCATTTTAGCAATTCATGGAGACCTTGTCTAAGGGGAAAAAAAGATGAGGATGTTGCTCAGTGCAAAAGTCTTGGGTTCAAATCCTAGTAACACACAAAAATGTCACGGTTTCAGTTATTTTGTTAAAGCTTCAGAACGTGATTTTTAAGAATATGAAATGATTCGCTGATTCACTTTGCTACAGTTTATCCTGGGAAAGGTAGCTTGAGATTGTTCCAAGACCAGGAATTTTCATATATTAAAGGAGCTAGTTTACATAAAATAATTGTTTTGAGTGCCAAAATTGTGCAGAAGGACTTTTTATGGCCAGAGGAGTTCTATGAAATGTCCTAATGTGATTTCTAAAAATGGATTCTCATGCTATCTTGACTCCCAAGACTTTTCTCCAGTGTGTTTTGCACATAAAAAGCACATTCATACAAGTCAATTCCAGGTCCATTTGTCTAGAGCCTGAAAAAATTATTCTGTCTGTAAAATAACAGGTATTTATTCAAAATGGATATTAATAACAATTGTATGCCAATGCCCATTGTCAATAATTAATCAATTTGAAGCCTAAACTTTTCTGCGCAATATGAGTGAGAGACAAAGAGTCAGCAGGAGTGTCAGTTTCTCACTGACTATAATTTAAATAAATCTCAAGCCACATTGTTGCTACAGAATGCATCAGCCACATCTTGTCACTATTCCTAACATTTTCCCAAGACTTGATTTAATAGTTGAGCCAACCACTAGTAATGAACTCACAGCCTCAGTAGTTTTATTTGATAAATTCAGGAATCCTTCATAGTTTTATAAACTAAAAGAAATTCATGGCCTAAACAAGATAATTGCTTGTATTTTGCTCAAATTGATATTTATTTTGAAATTAGGCCAGTTAGAAATATCATCTGACCCATTGAAATGAAGCTAATTTAATTTTAATCATAAAACTATCCACTATTTTCCCATGAACAATTCTTAAGTCAATCTCCAAAACACCATGTGAAACACTGTGAAGGAGAATTTGCAAAGGCAAAATTATGAAACATCAGGAGCTGAGAATGAAGAATCTCTGACTCCTCTATGTATTTCCAAACTGAGGTTCACTTAGTTTCCATTAGAATTCTGGCTATTGCTCTTCACGTTTGTGTGCACACACATGCATATGTGCACTCACACATGCTCTGTGCACTCACACAGAGCCTGGCAGAGTAGTGAGTAGTGTCTGGTATCTGGAAGACATTCTACTACAATCAGGCTTACAAACATTCTTGAAACAGTAAGAAGATTCTTCAAAAAATTAAAAATAAAACTCCCATATGGTCCTGCAATCTCATTTCTGAATAAAGATCCTAAGAATCAAAGTCAGGATCTCAAAAAGGTATCTTTATTAGTTACTTTTCTAGAGTCAATGGTTTGCAAGAAAGCAGATTTAATACAGGACTAGTACAAGTTACAACATTCACACACACAAGCCAAATGCAGAAGAGTGCAGAACATCTATCTATGGACTGGAGACCTGAAGGATCCATGGCAATGTCCCACGCACCTCCATGTCTGCACTAAAAGGCTGAAGAAATCTATACTGGACCCGGAATATGATGCTCACAGTGGAGATGAAGACCAGCGCTCCCCTGAAGTGAACAGCAGCTGTGCTCAATGATGGCAAGATGCCAAGAAAAGTAAGATGAAAGGGGAAAAAATGGTAAAGTGTAGCTACACTTGTTGCAAATAGGGAGGGGTGGGTGAATGGAAGGGAGGGGAGGGGAAGGGGGGAAGAGGGGGGAAAACCAAGATGTATCATGTACAGGTACAAAATAACCATGTTGATTATGATCATTATGTATACAATGTACCAATGCATGTTCTTGGTA
>PVJO010027872.1:0-18978 GCA_004026905.1 Hystrix cristata
GTTATCCTTTTATATGGCAGAGTAGTACTCCATTGTGTAGAAAAACCACATTTTCTTTAGCCATTCATTAGTTGTTGGGCATTTAGGTTGTTTCCAAAATTTAGCTATTACAAATTGTGTTGCTATGAACATGGTTGAGCACATATCACTGTGGTATGATTATTTTAATTCATCAGGGAAGATACCCAGTAGATGAATAGCTGGGTCAAATGGAACCTCCAGTTGCAGTTTTTTGAGGAATCTCCATACTGATTTCCACAGTGGCTGGACCAGTCTACATTCCCACCAATAGTGGAGGAGGGTTCCTTTTTCCCCACAGTCCCACCAGCATTTGTTATTGGTTGATTTTTTGATAATCACTGTTCTTTCTAGAATGAGATGGAATTTTAACATTGTTTTGATTTGCATCTCTCAAACGACTAGTGATGTTGAACACTTTTTCATGGGTCATTTTGCCATTTTTATTTCTTCATCTGAGAAATGTTTATTCATTTCAGATGTCCATTTTTGGATTGGGTCTTTAAATTTGGGAGATTTGATTTTTTTTTTGAGTTCTTTGTATATTCTAGATGTTAGACCATTGTCTGATGGACAGCTGGCAAAAAATTTTTCCCAATCTGTGGGGTTTTGCCCTGCTCTATTGGTGATATCTTTTGCTGTGCAACAGCCTTTTAATAGGATGTATTCTCAAGCACTGATTCTTTGTCTTATTTCCTGTGCTGTCTGTGTTCTGTTCATGAATTTTTGCCTACCCCTATGTCCTCAAGAGTTCTTCCTATTCTATTCTCGAGTAGATTTAGTGTTTCTCTTTTAATGTTTAAATCTTTGACCCACTTCGATTTTAGTTTAGTACGTGGTGAGAGACATGTATCTAGTTTTAGTTTTCAGCATGTGGTAAGCCAATTTTTCCAACACGATTTGTTAAAGAGGCTATCTTTCTTCCAGTGAGGGTGTTTGGCTCCTTTGTTGAAGATGAGGTATTTGAGTGTGTTTGGAGTTGTTTCTGCATCTTCCAATCTGTTCCATTAATCCCAGGTATGTCTTTTTGCCAGTACCATGCTGTTTTTATCACAATAGCTTTATGGTATAGCTTCAGGTCGGGGATTGTGATGCCCCCTGCCTTGCTCCTGTTCCCCAGGATTGTTTTTGCTATTCTTGGTCTCTTCTGGTTCCAGATGAATTTCATGATTGTCCTTTCTAATTCTGTGAAGAATGTTAATGGTATTTTGATTGGAATTGCATAAAATCTGTATAGTAATTTAGGAAGTATGTCCATTTTCACTATGTTGGTTCTTCCTACCCAGGAAAATGGTATATCTTTCCATTTTCTGATATCCCTTTCAATGTCCTTCTTTAAAGTACTGTAGTTTTTGATGTAAAGATATTTTACTTCCTTTGTTAGATACAGTCCTATGTATTTCATTTTTTTAATGCAATTGTGAAAGGGATATCTTCTCTTATTTCTTTCTCAGTGAGTTTGTTATTGGTATATAGGAATGCTATTGACTTTTGGGTGTTGATTTTGTATCCAGGTATGCAACTGAATTTAGTTATTAAATCTAGAGTTTTTTGATGGAATTTTTGGGGAGTATCATGTCATCTGCAAATAATGATTGTTTAAGTTTTTTCTTTCCTATTTTTATTACTTCTATTTCTTTCTCTTGTCTAATTGCTCTGGCTAATGTTTCTAGAACTATACTGATTAATATTGGTGATAGTGGACAACCTTATCTTGTTCCAGATTTTAGTGTGAAAGCTCCCAGTTTCTGACCATTTAGTGTGATGTTGGCCATTGGTTTGTCATAGATGGCTTTTATCAGATTTATATACAGACCATCTCTTCCTAATATCTGTAGGGTTTTTATCATGAATGGGTGCTGGATTTTTTCAAATGCTTTTTCTGCATCTATTGAGATGATCATGTGATTTTTGTCTTTCACCATGTTGATATGGTGTGTTACACATATTGATTTGTGTGTGTTGAACCAGCCCTGCATCCCTGGGATGAATCCTACTTCGTTGTAGTGTATAATCTTCTTGATAACTCATTGCACTCTGTTTGCCAGTATCTCATTGAGAACTTTACATCAATGTTTATTAGGAAAATTGGCCTGTAGTTCAGTTTTTTGGTTGGATCCTTTTGTGGTTTTAGTATCAGGCTAATGCTTGCTTCTAGGAATGATTTCTGAAGTACTGCTTCCTTTTCAATTTCATTAACGAGCTTGAGGAATAGTGGTATTAGATCATCTCTAAATTTCTTGTAGAATTCAGCTGTGAAGCCGTCAGGACTTGGGCTTTTCTTTGTTGGTAGTTTTTTAATTACCCCTTCAATTTCAGTGGCTGATACTGGATTACTTAGTATTTTTATGTCTTCTTGATTCAGTTGTGGTAGCTCATATGTTTCTAAGAATCTGTCCATTTCTTCAGTATTTTCCATCTTGTTTGAGTATACGTTCTTGAAGTAGGTGCTGATGATCCTTTGGATTTCTGACGGGTCAGTTGTGACTTCACTCCTTTCATTTTTTATAGCATGGATTTGGGTCTTTTCTTTCCTTTTTTTGATAAGATTGGCTAAGGGTTTGTCCATTCATTGGGGTTTGATTCATTGATTCTTTGTATTGTTTTTTTTAGTCTCAATTGCATTAATTTCAGCTCTGATCTTAATAATTTCCTCTTTCATATGAGCTTTGGGTTTAATTTCTTCTTCTTTTTCTAGACATTTCAGATTTAACATTAAGTTGTTTATTTGAGCTTGTTCTGTCTTCCCATTGTGGGAGTTCAATGTGATACATTTCTCTTGTAGCACTGATTTCATTGTATCCCATATGTTCAGATATGTTGTGTTGGCATTATCATTTAACTGTATAAATTGCTTAAGTTCTTCTTTAATATCTTCTGTGACCCAGCTGTTGTTCAGAAGGATGTTATTTAGTTTCCATGTGTTTATGTGGTTTTTTTGGTTTCTGTTGCCATTAAATTCCAGTTTCATTGCACTGTGGTCTGATAGTATGCATGGGGTGATTTCAATTCCCTTACATTTATTTAAGTATCCTTCATGACCTAGTCCATGGTCTGTTTTGGAGAATGATCCGTGTGCAGCTGAGAAAAATGTGTATTCCACTGTTGTAGGGTGCAACACTCTGTAAACATCTGCTAAGTCCATTTGTTCACAGATTTGATTCAGTTCTGCTATTTCTTTGTTAATTTTTTGTCTACTTGATCTGCCTATTTGTGATAGTGGGGTATTGAAGTCTCCCATTATAATTGTGTTAGTGTTTATCTCATCTTTCATGGTTATTAATTTTTTTATGTAGTTAGGTGTGCCAATATTTGGTGCATAAGTATTAATGATTGTTATTTCTTCCTCTTGGAGTTTTCCCTTGAGAAGTATATAATGACCATCTTTGTCCCTCTTGATCAGTCTTGGTTTGAAGTTCACTTCGTCTGAGATTAGGATAGCTACTCCTGCTTTTATCTGGGTTCCTGTTGCATGCAATATTGTTTTCCATCCTTTGATTTTCAGTCTATTGATTTCCTTTTGAATTAAATGTGTCTCCTGTATGCAGCATATTTCTGGATCTTCTTTGTTGATCCATTCTGCTAGTCTGTTTCTTTTCATTGGTGAGTTGAGACTGTTTATTGGCTTATCTTTGTCATAGATCTTTTCTGTAATTGCTTCCGTTTTTCACCTCAGTTTAAGTGCTCATCTTGCCTGGTGGATTCCTTTTATTAGTGTCCTTGTAATTATAGTTGCCTTTTTCCTTTTCCAGGATATCCCTCGAAATATTTTTTAGGGGTGGTTTGAAGGTCATAAATTTCTTCAGTTCTTCTTTATCGTGGAAGTATCTTTATTTCATTGTTGAATTTGAAAGATAGTTTGGCCAGGTACATCAATCTGGGTTGGAGATTGTTTTCTTTTAAGGCTTGAAATATTTTGCTCCAGTCTCTCCTTGACTTAAGGGTTCATGTTGAGAAGTCCACTGTGATTCTGATGAGTTTACCTTTATAGGTGATTTGGTTTTTTTCTCCAACAATTTTCAGTATTGTGTTCTTTTGTTGTTTCTACAATCTTGATTATTGTATGTCTTGGTGTAGATTAATTTTGGCCATGAGTAATTGGGGTTCTATATGCCTCGCTTATCTGTATGTCAAGTTCTCTTCTCATGCTTGGGAAGTTTTCTGTCATTAGTTCTGTAAATAATCTTTTTAGATCCTTTTTCACTGTCCCCTGCTTTTTCATTCACTCCAAACACTCTTATAATGCTCTTCTTTGCTTCATCTTGCAACTGTTGTAGTGATTTTTCATAGTCTCTAGATAGTTTTAAGAGGTCTTTTTTTCATTGTCACTAATTGCCGACCTGTCTTCTAGGTCTGGGATTCTATCTTTACTTCCATACAATCTACTGTGTATACTTTGAAGAGAGTTTTTGATTTCTTGGATATCTGTTTGGATCTCTTTCATGGGTTCCATTTCTTTGCTAAGTTGAATGGTCAAGTTTTCCATCATTTTTCTAAGCTCCTCTGTTGTTTTTTTTTTTTATCGGTGTCTACTCTGAATTCACTAAGCAGGTCTTTCATTATGTCATCTTTTTTAACTCGGGCAATTATTTCTAGTCTGATGTTCTCTATAGCCTCACATATCTGTTTTTTGAATTCTGCTGCTATCATTTCTGAGAGTTTGGCTGGGTATCTTCTAATTTCTTCTATGTCATTGTCCTCTGGATTTGTTCTGGGCGGTCTGGGGTTCTGGGGTTGTGCTTTACTTCTGTATCTTTTCATTTTCTTTGTATACATATGTATTTCCTCCTTTTAACTTGTTCTCCATGTTGATTTTATATTTTGTTTGTGGGAGATTCCATTAAGACAAGTATCAGTGCTTTTCTAGGGAAAGTCTGTTCCTACAGTTTCATCGAGATATATGCGGTTCTTGGCTCTTGTGTCCTTTATGTCTCCAGAACTTTCCTCAGTGACATGGGCATGGTTGGTTCTACTTGGTATTGGTGACTTGGAAAAGGGGAAGGAAAAATAAAAGAAAAAAAGAAAGGGAGAGAGAGTGCAAGGCAGAGTCAGCGGTGTCTTCAGTCCTAGATCTTTCACCCATTAATGGATTTTGACCCTGCTGGTGCGCAGGCAGGCAAGAGACCTGTGATGGAGTCCCCGGTGGGCTTGGCAGGACCTGTGCTGGTCCAGGACACTGTCGCTCACCACTCCAAGGTGCTCGCATAGGTGGAGACCCTGACCTCCCATGATTTTTATAAATTTTAATTACTTTTTCTAAATTCTGATGGCTTTTTTCTCGCCTGAGAAAATTTTTTTTTTATCTAAAAGTTATGTCACTGGGAATTCTCAAGGCATTCAATTTACCTTTTGCATTTTGATATGTAACTTCATTTTGTATATAGAGCAGTAAAGTATAAAATGTAAGCTTCCAAATACATACCTGTTTCTTTCTGATCATGTAGGAAACAAATTGTGGTTTCTTTCAGGGTTGTACAACACCAGCTCTATCATGAATCAATATTCCATTTACATGTGAACTCGCTGAAGACTGTCTTCCTTTTTTATGATCTTTTTGTCATTTTCTCTACTAATAGTACTGTGTCCTCAATGGTGGGTTTTTAATCCCTTTCATGTGTATTAAGCAAGCTTTCACCTTCTTGTTCACAAGCTATTGAATGCTGTTAGACTTTTAGAACACTGAAGAGATGTAATTACTTTTGGTAAATCAAAGATGTGATATGGAAGTGATACAGTGTTTTTCTTGAACTTTTCCTTTTATTTATTATCAGTGCCTATTAACTGCAAAACATTGGGGATTTTTTTGGGGGGTGTGCTGGAGATAAAACTCAGGGCCTTGCATTTGCTAGGCAAGCACTGTACCACTTGAGCTAAATCCCCAACCCCAAAACATTGGTTTTCAATATGTGTATTTTAATCATATTCTTCCCCTCATGATTCTCCCTGGCCCCACTCTATAATTCCTCATATCTGTGAAAATGGTGACCATTTGGTGTCATTGAACTGTAAGAAAATATTCCATCTTCCCCCAATTTTATTGTCCTCAGACATCCTCCAATAAAGTTTTTCTATTAGCATTGTAATTATTATTCATGAATCTTATTCAATGTCTAATCATGGCTCTTTCTATGAAATGAGGTTTAAGTTTCAAAATGATGTCTAAGTACAATCAGATAAGGAAGGACTCAATCACATAAATAATAAGATTTGAAAAGAGATATTATCTATGGCCTATCGGAACAATTCATAAGATATTCATCTACCTTAGTGTTTTATGGATGGTAGTCCTGTAGGCTCCCTCTATGAGCTGTGTGTTAGAGACAGAGCGCAAATACAACTGGGTTGACCCAGTAGAAGAACCAATGTTCCTATTCTACTGTGGTTTTAGCAGTTGTTTGTAATCTAGCATCATAACTGCTGTGTAAAATATGCACCTGGATGGAGAGTAAGAGTTTGACGACCAAGACATGGGACTAATATTTGAAGAATTCAGTCTCATTTCAGCTTTTAATGAGTGGAGTAGAGATATTTTAGGCTATGTGTTTCAAACTTCCACCTAGAAATATGTGTGTGATAATTTAGGAACCAGTGGCCTTTGAAGATGTGGCTGTGAACTTCACCATGGAGGAGTGGGCTTTGCTGGATTCTTCCCAAAAGAAGCTTTACAGAGATGTGATGAGTGAAATCATTAGGAACATGGCTGCTATAGGTAAGAATGACATCATTTTCTAATTCATACAGAAAGAATTGGTGCAATTTCATTAGTTGGAATATAAAAACATTTTGATGAATATCCCAGGCCTTATCACAGTATACCATGAATCTAACTGGACTCTATTAATTTTTCTATGTCTACAATTCAGGAAGGAACTGTAAGAACCATAAAATTCAAGAAAAGTACAAAAATTCCTGGAGAAATCTAAGGTAATATGCACTCACAAGAAAAATAAATGTTCCTTAAGACTCAGGGAGTAAGCAGAAATATTAAAAACATAGCAGACTGTAAAATAAGGCCATGTTTAAATATATTTAATCTCATGAACATTTTTCAGTGATATATACAGGTTTAGAATCTATAATCTGACAATTGAATATCTGAAATATTCTGCTTTCAGAAACTGCTTTGAGGTAGTAATGATATTATGCAACAAGTAACACTATCTGATCTATCAGTATACAAAAATGTTCTTCCATGATCAACATTATAAAAATGTATGAAATTGCATTTACACATTGGGTGTAGGTACATATAAAACAAATTTTGTATTTTAACAGTGACCCATTTTCAGTGTATCTAATTATGTGTACATGAGAATGCGAGACATTCACTATTCACAGAATTGCTGCCCTGATAGCAGTATTCAAAATGCAAATGGATGTGACTATTTTGATAATAGCTATTTTCAAGCCATCCTCCAAAGTAATCAGTTCATTCATGTTTTAATATTCTTATAAGGCACCGTACTATATTGTTGGTGGGAATGTAAGGTACAACCACTATACTATTTATTCAGTATACAGATATCTCAAAATGTAAAAATAGAAAATCTATTTGATCCAGCTATACCTCTCCTGGCTATATAGCGACACATGCATATTGATGCTCGAAGCATCATAATTCACCATAGCTATGCTCTAGAAATAGCCTAACTGTACATCAATAGAGGTGTGGATAAAGAAAATCTGGATAGGCTGGAGCTTGTGGTGCATGCTTGTAATCCCAGCACTCCAAAAAGCTGAGGTAGGGGAAGGACAAGCTGAAGTTAAATCTGGGCAGCTTAATGATAGATGAGAACCTATCAACTTAATAATCTATCTCAGAATCGGTCTCAAAAAAAAACCTGGAGATGTAATTCAGGGATAAGGCCCTAGATTCAATTCCCAGCACAATAATAATAATAATAATAATAATAATAATAATAATAATAATAATAATAATAATAATAATAATGTGCTATATATTCAGCCAAAAAGAAGAGTAAAATCATGTCATTTTCAAAAAAAAAGTATATGGTTCTCAATCCCATAATGTTAAGTGAAATAAGTCACACAGAGAACAAAATAAGTCACACATGATTCCTCTTATAGAAGAAACCCGAGATATAGAGTAAGGTATAAAGTAAAGCAGAGGTGGTATAAATTATAAAGGCAGACTTTTTGGAGATTGAGAAGAGGATCTAGGGAAGGAGGGAAGTGGGGCACTGATTGGGGAAAGGTTATCAAAAATTATCAATATGTGATTGCATATACACCAGTTCCTCACAATGAAAGTAAACATGTGGCAAACCTATACCAGTTTAACAATTCCCAAATGAATACCATTCTTTTGGTAATAGCTGTTGCAGAGTCATCCTCCAGGGCATTCAGTCAATTCATTGTCAAAAATTCTTAGGAGACATCCAACCAGAACTTCTCCTAGTAAATCAGTAATAAGGGGACCCTTTAATGTCATTGCTTTTTTGTTTTTGTTTTTGGGTTTTTTTTGGGTAACAAAAGGGAAAATATACAGAAATGATATCAATATAAAAGTTGGAATCACCATGAAGAAATGTTCTTTTGTTCTCCAAATCCTAAGATGAACATGAAACAACATGGTTTAAAACCAGCTGAAAGCCTTGCTTGTAGAAAGCCCCTGATTGGTCATGTATTACTAAAAATGCCCACTTTTCCTCACAGGGCACTCAAACAATATGAGTTTGAGAGATTTGAAGGGAAGCTATACAAATGTAATGAACATGGAAAAACCAGTGATTACCAATCCTTTTTGAAGCATGCAAGGATAAATCCTGGAAAGAAACCATATGAACATACGCAATGTGGGAAAATCTACTGTGATCCCAGTGAAAGAATTCATTCTATAGAGAAGCCCTATGTATGTAAGAAATGTGGAAAAGCTTTTGCTCTTAGAAATTCCTTCCAGAGACATGAAAGAATTCACAGTGCAGCGAACCCCTATATATGTAAACAATGTGGGAAATCCTTCATTTTTAAGAGTTCCTTTCTTAAACATGAAAGAATTCAACATGTAGAGAAACCCTATCTGTGTAAGCAATGTGGGAAATTCTTCAATAATAAGACATGCTTTCTTAGACATGAAAGAAGTCACTATGCAGAGAAACCCTATGTGTGTGAACAATGTGGGAAAGCGTTCCGTACAAACAAGTCTTGTCGAATACATGAAAGAACTCACACTGGGGAGAAGCCTTATGTATGTAAGCAATGTGGGAAAGCATTTAGTACACATCAAAATTGTCATAGACATGAGAGAATTCACACTGGAGAGAAACCCTATGTATGTGAGCAATGCGGGAAAGCCTTCATTGACACCACTTCATTTTGTAGACATAAAAGAATTCACACTGGGGAGAAACCATATGCATGTACACAATGTGGGAAAGCCTTCAATTCTAGCAGCACACTTCGTACACATAAAAGAATTCACACTGGAGAGAAACCCTATCTTTGTAAGCAATGTGGGAAAGCCTTTGCTGACAACACTGCATTTTGTAAACATAGAAAAAGTCATACTGGAGAGAAACCCTATGTATGTAAGCAATGTGGGAAAATGTTCACTTCTAACAGCACATTTTGGAGCCATAAAAAAACACACTGAGGCACCACCATGTTCATAGCAACACAATTTGTAATAGCTAAGTCTTGGAAACAACCTAAATGTCCAACAACCAACGAATGGCTAAAGAAAATGTGGTTTTTCTACATTATGGAGTACTACACCGCCATAAAAAAGGATAAACTAGAGTCATTCATATATAAATGGATGTTTCTTGAGAACATACTCTTAAGTGAAATAAATCGGACACTCATGAGCACACATCGAATTGTTTCTCTGATATAAGAGACCATAACTGTAAATAAGGACAAAGAGGTGTAATAGATATTATGTAAAAGGAGGATGGTATGCAGAGGAGAGAAGTACTAGAAAGAAAGAAGGGGAAAAGCAGAAAGGCAACAGGGGAAAGAGAGGGGAAAGGGAAAATATGGAAAATGATGAATGAACCTGATATAAATAGGGAGGGAGGGAGGAGAGGGGAGGGGCGGGGGAGAGGGGGAGAACCAAGATGCACCATGTATAGGTACAGAATAAATGTAATGAATTTGACCAATGTATGTAGAATGTACCAATACATGCTCTTGGTTTAAAATTTAAAAAAAAAATAATTTAAAAAAAAACACACTGAGGAGAAACCCTATGTGTGAAAGCAGTGTGGTAAAGAATTCAATTCATGGGCTTGCGATTTAGTTCAGTGGTTAGAGTGCTTGCCTAGCAAGCACAAGGCCCTGAGTTCAATCCCTAGTATAAAAAAAAAAATTCAATACATATAGGTATCATCAAATACACAAAAAAGTCACATTAGGGAGAAACCCTACATATGTAAACAATGGGGAAAAACCTTTAGTGGCTCTAGTACCCATTACTGGCATAAAAAGGTCACAATGACAAGTAACTGTGAATATAAATTACACCGCCATGAAAGGAATCACAGTGGCGAGAAATCCTATGTTTGTAAGCAATACAGGAAATCTTTGAGTACAAATAAATATCATTACATACATGAAAGAAGTCACAGTGAACAGAATCTGAACATATTTAGAAAATATGGGAGATGTTTCATTCTATCCAAAGCATTCAAAAATGTGAAACTATTCACATGAGAGAGAAGCCATACACACATAAACAAGGTTGGAAACCCTTCAAATTTTCTGGTAACCTTGAAATATATAAAACAACTCACAAAAAAAAAAAAGAAGATGAACTCACAATGGAGAGAAGTCTTATGTAGATAAGTACTATGACAAAGCATTTTTTGATCCCCATAATTTCAAAAAATAAGAGTTTTATTGAAAATAAGTATAAATGTAGAAAGTGCGAGGTCTTTGTTTTTACATGGCCTTGCATAGAAACACGACATTCTATACTGGAAATACCTCTAGTCATTTTGATTTCCTTCATACTTAGTGAAGAACCCAGTAGTGAGAAACCATAAACAGAAGGGAAGTACAGATGTCTTCAGTTGACTTACTTGTAAGAATGCATATGGGATTAAATCCCTGTGAATGTACAAGTTTTAAGCTTAAACTCATATTTTCAAAATCCTGTGAAAATTTCTTATGTAGTGGAGATCTGTACAAATAAGTAATATGAAAAATTTGATGTCAATTATGTCTGTGTAGCACTCTAAAAAAAGGAACTAGAAAGGGATATCAGAAAATGGGAAGATATCCCATGTTCCTGGGTAGGAAGAACCAACATAGTGAAAATGGACATACTTCCTAAATTACTATACAGATTTAATGCAATTCCAATTAAGATACCACCAACATACTTCAAAGAATTAGAAAGGACAATCATGAACTTCATCTAGAACCACAAGAGACCAAGAATAGCAAAAACAATCCTAAGCAATAGGGGAAAGGCAGGGGGCATCACAGTTCCCAACCTAAAACTATACTACAAAGCTACAGTGATAAAAACAGCATGGTACTGGCAAAAAGACAGACCTGAGGATCAATGGAATAGATTGGAGGATGCAGAAACAACTCCAAACACACTCAAATACCTCATCTTCAACAAAGGAGCCAAACACCCTCATTGGAAGAAAGATAGCCTCTTTAACAAATGGTGCTGGACAAATTGGCTTGCCACATGCCAAAAACTAAAACTAGATCCAAGTCTCTCACCATGTACTAAATTAAAGTCAAAGTGGATCAAAGATCTAAACATTAAAACAGGAACACTAAATCTACTGGAGAATAAAATAGGAAGAACCCTCGAAGACATAGGGGTAGGGAAAAATTTATGAACATAACCCAAACAGCACAGGAAACAAAATGAAGAATCAGTGCATGGAACCACATGCTATTAAAAAGCTTTTGCACAGCAAAAGAAATCACCAATAGAGCAGGGCAAAAACCCACAAACTGGGAAAAAATTTTTACTAGCTATCCATCAGACAAAGGTCTAACATCTAGAATATACAAAGAACTCAAAAAAATCAAACCTCCCAAATTCAAAGACCCAATCCAAAAATGAGCATCTGAAATGAATAAACATTTCTCAGATGAAGAAATTAAAAAGGAAAATAAATATATGAAAAAGTGTTCAACATCACTAGTCATTCGAGAGATTCAAATCAAAACAATGTTAAGATTCCATCTTACTCCAGAAAGAATTGCATTTATGAAAAAAATCAACCAGTAACAAATGCTGGTGGGGCTGTGGGGAAAAAGGAACCCTCCTCCACTGTTGGTGGGAATGTAGACTGGTCCAGCCACTATGGAAATCAATATAGAGATTCCTCAAAAAACTAGAACTAGAGGTTCCATTTGATCCAGCTATCCCCCTACTGGGGATCTTCCCAGAAGAACTGGAATTCTCATGACACAGGGATGTATGCACAACCATATTTATAGGAACACAATTTGTACTAGCTAAGTCTTGGAAACAGCCTAAATGCCCAACGACCAATGAATGGCTAAAGAAAACGTGGTTTTTCTACACAATGGAGTACTACACCGCCATAAAAAAAGGCTCAACTAGAGTCATTTGTATGTCAATGGATGTTCCTTGAGAACAAACTATTAAGTGAAATAAATTGGACACTTATGAGTACACATTGAATTGTTTCTCTGATCTGAGAAATCATGGATGTAAAAAAGGGCAAAGAGGTGTAATAGATATAATCTAAAAGGAAGATAATATTCTAAGGAAAGGAGCATTGGACGGAGGTGGGGCAGAAGCGGGAAGGGAAAAGAAGGATAGAAAAAGGAAAGGGAATTCATGGAGAAATGTGAATGTACCTGCTGTAAATGGGGAAGGGAATAGAGGGGAGGGGTGTGGAAGAGGGGGGAGAACCAAGATGCACCATATACAGGTACAAAATAAATGTGATGAATGTAACCATTCTATGTACATTGTACCAATACATGTTCTTGGTTAAAAAATAAAAAAATAAATAAAAATTTTTTAAAAAGAAAATATATTTCCAAAAGGAGATACCCTAAAGCATAAATATAGTGTGTTTTTCAGTAACTCATTTTTAAAGTACATCTCTGTACTATGTATCTGTAGTGTTCACCCTAAGAATAAATATTAAGCTGACATATTTCGGTATTTTTATGCAGGCAATAGTCTGGGAGTTTAATATGCAGGATCTTTTAATAAAATCAGGTGATTGTATTTTTCTTTTTTGTACGATGTACAGTCAATAGGTGAATTGAAATGTATTATTTACTAATAGGATTAATGTTTATGTAGTTTGTTGTTTTGTATATTTTTTACCTATTGGAAGACCACTAAATTTATTAACAACATTTAAATAAAATTTGGTTGTTTTTTGCTATTTGTTGGGATTTCCCCACTAGTTTCTATTTAAATTCTTGGTGCATGTATTTCATCTTGTGTGTGACAAAAGGTACTTTTGAATTCAAAGCAATATTTTATGTTATGATATATATATATATATTTAGAGATATCTACACATGTGTTTTTGACAAAGTTCAATTGTTTTCCACTTCTAGATTAGGAACATTACATTTTCCATTTCCAGAAAAGATACCTGCATGTATCCCAACATAATTGTAAAGTATATCAAGTTTGCTGTTGTCCCTATTTTTCTTTGATATTGGAGCCATTATTATCATCTGCATAAATTTTAAGTGTTTTTTTAACCCTGGAAATTTTAGTTTTCTTTCTTCTTTTGCCATGACTTTTAATTTGGAGGTAATTTTTTCATCAGTCATATTAAAAAATGAGCTGTATTTTTGTGAGTTCCCCATTGCCATAAATGTATACAATGCCCTTTTTGTCACTATCCATAAAAAACACCATCTGATAATTGAGGTATGTTACATGTCCTTCCCAGCTGTGAGCATGAACCCAACTCTGGTCTCTTTGAGTTGTACTTCGACTTTCTTACTTTCTAACATTGAGTATCTTGTACAATGTTTTGGGTAGTATTCTTCATTAATATAGAAACTGCTCACTATCTCATGGGGTTGCACTCTGATGAACCTGTGGTAACATGAAAACATAAGTGATCAATGCATCAAATACCCCTCATGTAATGAACACTAGAGCCTCCCCTAGGCTTACTTACTTATGCTTAGACATACAAATGAGTCACCAATTGAGTAATAATGTTATAGGGTGGTTTCTTTAGAAATGGCTCACCAATCAAAAGTATTCCAGGTTCTTCTTGCCTCAAACAAAGAATTGGACAAGCCCAAAATGGTGTCAAACATCAAACATTTATTTGAAAAGTGCAGGGTAAATGGATATGGGAGAAACCAGCTCTGCAGAAAAAGCTTGGACGAAAAAGAGAAAAAGAGCAGAAAAGCAAAAATGAACGTACACACCACATCTGATAAATGTGGTGCAGGTTACCATGCAAACTCATGAATGATAGTGGCTTTCCGTGATGGCTGCTCTTCTTTTTATGCTGTCCACAGTCTCACGGGAGCTCACAAGAAGTTCTACGTAAAGGATCCTTGCATTTCCCTGGGATCTTGTGAGTGACCAGTCCCACTCATTTCCCCCACCAGCGCTGCCATGTCCTATCTCCTATAACAATAGCATCAAAAATTATGTCTATTTTACAACACCATATGAAATATCTGATGTAATTCACAAAACAGAATACACTGCAGTGTACAGTATCAATTCCTATGCCCTGGAACATGTGGCTAATTTCTTTTTTTCTTTTTTCTTTAAAGAAAGAAAGATTTATTTGGGTTACAGTTTGCAGAGGTTTCAGTCCCTAGTCAGCTGGCTCCAAGGCAGGGTGGCATGGCAGAGGAAAAACAGTTCATGGCATAGAAGGCAGGAGGCAGCAAAATAGTGAAGCAGCAAAACAAGCAATGTGGCTAATTTCACTGCAGCTCACTTCTACTCCGTACCATCTCCAAGAAGATACCTCGTGTATATTGCTATTCCAGCCAGTGAAGGAATGTTGAATAAAGACATTTTTGTCCTCATTCTTTACTTTCCCAGTATCTTAGCATCAAAAAATCTTGCTGGTCCTGTAATCTCACTCACTGGAGAAACATATGTGAGAGGATTGCAAGATTGAGGCAGGCCTGGGGAATTTAGACCCTGTCTCAAAATAAATATGAAAGTTCTGGTGATGCAGCTCAGTGTTTTAATGCCCCTGAATTTACTGCTCAGTACCAAAACAAGTTTAATGCAAACCATTATACATTGGTTATTGTCACTTTTTTTCATTTAACATAGAAAAGTCCAAGCCAGATGTTCTGGTACATTCTTGTCTTACTTTTCTGTTGTTGCTGAGACAAAATACTCAACACCCAAAATTAAGGGAGGGTAAGTTTATTTAGCTCACAGTTTGTAAAGATTTCAGTCCACAATTGGCTGGATCCAAGGCAGGGTGGTATGGGCGATAGGGTGACAGGCAGAAGGCAGCAAGGTAAGCAAGGGGGCCTAAGCAGCTTTTTTCTGCCACCTATATCTTATCCAGGCTGCCAGAATTAGGGTGGTGCCAAACCAATCAGTGGAATGATTTAGTCATCACACACACTTAATCCCAGCATCACACATTCTAGATCCAACCACCTCTGAAAAAGCCCCATCTATGACTGCCTGAAGCTTTGGGGGGACATTTAGGCACAAACCATAACAATTCCTTTAGTGCCAGCATCAGGAAAGGCTGATGTAGGATGATCACAAGTTTGAAAACAGCCTGGACAATTAGCTAGGTGCCTTGGCAAACTATGTAATAGTTCTCTTTATATTTCCACTTTAAATGTAAAAAGTGGGATAATTTAGGTTCAGAAAGTAAACTTAACGTTGTGTCCAGAGTGTGGCCACCAACTTTATGGTGTTCCCAGGTCTGGACTGTCAGTCCAGTATAGAAATAACGGAAAGGAATCCAAAGAAGTTGCTAAGTGAAGGCAAGATTTATTGCAAGGAAATAAAACTTCTCTGTAGAGAAGGGAGCTCCAAAGCTGGAAGGCCCCCACAGTGGGGTCCCCACAGTTGGGGCCATGGGTTGCTTTTATTGGAGTTTGTGTGACCACCTTCAACCCCTCCCTCAGTCTTGCAGGGGCGGCTTGTCATTAGTCTGTAGGCTGTTGCTAAAGGTAGGATCTGTGTCACCCAACTGCTGCAGGCTGCCTGGTTGCTGTAGTAACTACCTGGCCTCGGAACATTTAATATTTTGGTTTTTTCAAGTGCCCACAACCATTGCCTTCCTCTCCACTTCCTCTTTCTCCCCTGGGGCCAAGTCCCTGTGCTGTCCCTGCCTATTAAAAAGCCTCTTTCTCTACACTAGGATGGGACAGAGAAAATATCATTTTCACAGTCAAGATCTTGTTGCTCAGAAAATATTCTTTTCATGGCAATATGTGCACAGCATACATATGCTTGCAACATAGACTAAAAACAAACAAAAGTAATAAAGCATGAACAAGTCAGGCAACCCATGTTCTGAATACAAAGGCATAAAAAAACTTTTCCCTGCTATTATTGATGATTTTGTTAGAAAATAGGGTAAAATGATACAAACAGTGATACAAACAATGAACAAATGTGATCATATCAACTTTAAAAGCTTCTGCAGAGCAATGGAAACAGAAAACAGTGAAGAAAACAGGACTAATATCTAGAATATGTAAAGAACTCAAAAAACTAGATACCCAAAAATAAAAATTGTCGATTGGAAAATGGACGGTTAAAATGAATACACACTTTTCAGAAGTACAAGTCACCAGTAAGTACCTGAAAAAATGTTCAGGACCTTTGGCCATTAGAGAAATGCAAATTGAAACACCTTACTTCAAATATAACAGCTATCATAAAGAATTAAAAAAAAACAGCAAGGCTGATGAGCTTGGGATGTGGTGGGAGACCATTCTACATTGTTGGGAATATAAACTCCTCTACCACTGTGGAAACCAGTGTAATGATTCCTCAGAAAGCTAAAAATAGTAATTCCATTCAATACAGCTATTTCCCTTCTAGGTATTTTTCCAAAAGAGTTAAAGACATCATCTTTCAGTGACATATGCACACCCATGTTTATAGCAACACAATGCATAATAGCTGTACCTTAGAAATGATGTATATGCCTAACAACAGAGAAATGGATAAAGACAATATGGAATATACTAACAAGGGAATACAACTCAGTCATAAAGAAGGATAAATTCAAGTCATTTGTGGGAAAATTGATGCACCTTGAGATCATAATGCTGAGGAAAATAAATCAGACAAAAAATGAAGCATCACATGTTGCCTATCATATGAGAAGTCCAAGGTATAAATAATTTAAACAGCAAAATATAAGTGAAGTAATAAGAATACAAAGATGCATGTGTAGATGAGAAAGAGATCTAAAAATAGACGGAAGTGAGCAAAGGGGAAAGGGGATGTAAAAAAAGGCCAAGATGTAATATGTACTTGTACCAACTTTCTACCATAAATAAATTTATTATGTATCACAAGCTTGTACTTACAGATAAAAATATCTTTGCATTTACTTAAGCATATTCTATGAGCATGTCCTATGCAGTCTATTTTGGAGAATGTCCCACACGCAGCTGAGAAGAATGTATATTGCGCTGTGGGATGGAACACTCTATAGACATCTATTAAGTCCATGTGTTCACAGATTTGATTCAGTTCTGATACTTCTTTGCTGATTTTGTTGTCTAGTTGGTCTATTTGTGAAATAGGAAAAAAATGTTCAAATGAGAAGAAGAACTGGGGGGCGGAGGAAGGAAGGGAAAAGTAAAAGAAAAAGAGAAAAGATGGAAAAATGGAAACAAAGCTGTTGTAAATAAGGATATGAAGGGGAGTTGAAGGGAGGAGAGGGGAGGGAGAAAAAAATCAAGATAAATCATGTATAGGTACAAATTCCCTGTGATGAATGTGATCATTGTGTATATCTAAAATGTATTAATAAAATTAATTAATAAAAAACTTAATTTTAAAAAAAGAAAAATCAGACTGCATGGGAAACAATACAAAGAATCAGTGCTTGGGACCACGTGCTATTAAAAAGCTTTTGCACCGCAAAAGAAATCACCAATAGAGTAGGGCAAAAACCCACAGACTGGGAAAAAATTTTTCTTAGCTATCCATCAGACAAAGGTCTAACATCTAGAGTATACAAAGAACTCAAAAAAATTAAACCTCCCAAATTTAAAGACCCAATCCAAAAATGGGCAACTGAAATGAATAAACATTTCTCACATGAAGAAATAAAAATGGCAAATAAATATATGAAGAAATGTTCAACATCACTAGTCATTCGAGAGATGCAAATCAAAACAACATTAAGATTCCACCTCATTCCAGAAAGAACCACGTATATGGAAAAATCAACCAATAACAAATGCTGGCGGGGCTGTGGGGAAAAAGGAACCCTCCTCCACTGTTGGTGGGAATGTAGACTGGTCCAGCCACTGTGGAATCAATATGGAGATTTCCTCAAAAAACTACAACTGGAGGTTCCATTTGACCCAGCTATTCCCCTACTGGGGATCTTCCCAGAAGAATTGAAATCGTCATACCACAAGGACATATGCACCACCATGTTCACAGCAACACAATTTGTAATAGCTAAGTCTTGGAAACAACCTAAATGTCCAACAAAAAACGAATGGCTAAAGAAAATGTGGTTTTTCTACACAATGGAGTACTACACTGCCATACAAAAGGATAAACTAGAGTCATTCATATATAAATGGATGTTTCTTGAGAACATACTCTTAAGTGAAATAAATCAGACACTCATGAGCACACATCAAATTGTTTCTCTGATATGAGAAACCATAACTGTAAATAAGGACAAAGAGATGTAATAGATATTATATAAAAGGAGGATGGTGTGCAGAGGAGAGGAATACTAGAAAGAAAGAAGGGGAAAAGCAGAAAGGCAACAGGGGAAAGAGAGGGGAAAGGGAAAATATGGAAAATGATGA
>PVJO010027873.1:0-19051 GCA_004026905.1 Hystrix cristata
TGGAGACTCAGAAACACAAAAAGGCAGAAATAAGACAAAAACAAAAACAAAAACAAAGCCGCAACGAAAGCCCGCTTTCTCTAGCCAAACACCAGGAAGGGTGGCTCAGCAGAACAGAAAACTTTCTGACAACTGTTCTACTCCAGTCATACACCACAGAAAACACAGAGGCCTCACTCCAAGTCATACCAGCAAAGGCTGAGTGGGAAGTCTGATCTTCCACCCTTGCCAGGCTATGACCAGGCAATTCAGGGACCTCTCCCCCACCCTACTAGGGTGGTATCAGAAAAGACCAAGTAAGGAGCCAGGGGCAGATGGTAATGAGGGTCCCTTCTCTACCATGAGGAAGTTAGTAGAGAGAATGTGGGCCTAGCATTCTACCACCCCAGCCCCAGAAGTAATGAGGTATCCTCCATCTCTGCACTAGTGTGAGGTTACAGGAAGCTAATAGAGGGTCACAACTTTCACCACGACCCAGCAGCAGCATTCTCTGCCCCTGTGTATCACAGGCAGGTACATGAGAAACAGTAATGACACATTTCTACCCCTCTCAGCCAGGGAGGTATCAGCAGAGGCCCACACAGGGACTCCCATCCTCAGCCAACAAAAATGGCAACCTTTCCTGTACGCTTGGCTGTCAATGAAGGCTGAGTAGAAAATCTGGAGATCTACCTCCACTTGGCAGTAATGAGGCAGCCATCTTCCCACAAGAGTGGTTCCAGAGAACATCAGCTACAACAGAAGGTTTAAATAAGACCCAGCTAGGTGTGGTGGTGCATGCCTGTAATGCCAGCACTCTGGGAGGCTGAGGTGGGAGTGCTGCCAAGTTAAAGCACAGCCTGGTCAATTTAGGAACTTAGTGAGACCCTGTCTCAAAATTTAAAATACAAAAAAGGGCTGGGGGTATAGCTCAATGCAAAAGTTCTAGGACAGGGTGGGGGGGAATCCAGTCTTATATACCCCACTAATGCAGGATTTAATTATACATATTTGTAATACCAACAAACAGGAGGATTTCAAACTAAGTTTTAAAAAAAAAAACTAATGGATGCCACACTAAGATGACAGAAATATTAATAGACCATTATAAAACTGCTTTAGTGAGTAATTCTAAACTCTACCAGAAGAGAAACAGAAAGCCTCACTAAAGAAACAGAAACTTTCAATAAAAAAGTAGGATATAAAGAACCAAAGGGGGAAAAAACCTCAAGAGATGAGTTGGGTATTTAGCTCAAGTGGTAGAGTGCTTGCCTAGCAAGCACAAGGCCCTGAGTGAATCCCCAGCACATACACACACACAAAAAAAACAAAAACCCTCAAGAGATGAATTCAACAGAAGAATGGAAGGTACAGAGAAAAGATGTAAACTGTAAACTGGAATGTGGAACAAAAGAGATAATACATTCTGATCAGAGAGAAAGTAGACTGAAAAAAAAAATGAACTGAGAGCACCTTGAACCTGTGAGACTGTAACAAAATCTAACATCATCACAATTCACATCATTAGAATTCTGGAAAAGGAGGAGGGAAGGCTTGGAAAGGGAGGTGAAGAAAAGTAATTGAAACCTGCTTAAATCTGGCAAGTCATAAACCTACAGGTTTGTCAAGCTGAGCAAACTCCAAATACAACAAATCTTTAAAACATACACACTAAGACACAGCCAAACTTCTGAAAGCTTAAGAAAGAGATCTTGGGAGCAATGAGAGATACAACAGAAATGACAAAGAGTTTCATCTTGGAAATCATGGAGGCTAGAATTGGCACATCTTTCAGGTGCTTAAAGAAAAAAAAAATGTTCATCCAGAATTGTATATCCAGCAAAGCATCTTTCAGGAATCAAGAGGAAATCAAGACACTGACACTGTCAGATGAAAAAAAAAAAAAAAGAAAATGTGTTGTCAGCAGATCTACCCTAATAGAATGGCTAAGGGAAATTCTCTAAACAGAAAGAAAATAAGAAGTGAACCTCAGGACAGCAAGAAAGTATAAACTGACTAGGCCAACACTTGGCCTTGGAGCCTCCAGAACCATGAAAAAGTAAATTAGCGGCCCCAGAAAAGCTGGGGAAGCTTTGGGGATCTTCTCTTTATCCTTTTTTGAGTTAGGCCAGATCACAAAATCTGGTCTGGGTTTTAAGACTAACAAGAGCAAAGGTCTGAAGAGTAAGGACTGCTTTCACTTTAGCACCTAAGCAGCAAGTAAGTCATGCAAAAGATGCAAGTGAACAGATTTATCTTCTGGGTGCCTCCCGTGACTATTCCAGAAGCCCATCCAAAATTTAACTGTTTATTCATCTGAAGAAAAAAGAAAGGAAGGAAAAAAAAACAAAGAACAACAGTCTTTGAAATCATAAGCCAAAGGGAAAGCCATGTCGTCATTATACTTTACAGAATTCTTGCTTCACAACAATTACATAGTCCCATGATCTGTACCTTACCGCACCACTGACCCAACAGCAGGTCTGTCAGTTCACGGCCTGTGACAGCCGGAGTTCTGAAACTTCACAAGGTGCCATCGCACGCATCTTACCTTCTTCTCATCACTCAGTACACTTGGTAGCCCTTTTACTCTAGACATGCAGGTCCTTCAGTACTGAAACACTCAACTACTACTTAAGGAAAATTTCTCTGCCTTCTTTATATTTTGTTTGCTCTTTCGTCTTATCAGACATTAAAACTCTTTAGACTATAACACCTTTTGTTTCCTTTTTCCTGCTTTCTTGGATTTCTTCATTTTATTGACAAATGTAACACTTTGAATTTCCAAGAGCTCTTGCTTGTTCTCTCATGTTCCTGTGTTCCTTTTTGATGAACCTTGAACATATTTCATGTCTGCAGTATCTTCTTTATTGCCTTTAATAAAGGTATCAATTCCAGATTTCTGGAAGATTTTTTTTCTGCTCTTGTTTTGTTGTCTGCATTGTCGGTTTTTCTGGGTTCTTTTTGTTATGTACTGCTCTGCCTTTGATGTCAGATATTCTTCTATATAGTGGTATTCAGTTTACCTTTCATATTTAAAAACACAACACTGGTTTGTTGTGTTCCAAGGCAGAAACAGCATGGGCAGAAAGGCATGGTGGAAGACAGCTGCTCACCACATGGCAGTCAGAAAACAAAGAGAGGAGGAACCAGAAAGGGAGACACCACCCCCAAAGGCAGGTCCCAGAGACTTAACTCTTCCACCAGCCTCCACCTCCTAACAGCACATTTAGTGGTGAACTCATCAATCCAATCCACTGGTGAGTTTACCATCCCCAATGATCAAATCACCTTCCAAAAGCCCCACCTCTGAACATAAGGCTTTTGGGAGACATTTTAGATCTAAGCATAACAATGGGGTTTCAGCTGTATGCGGAACAAGCCTATAATCTCAGTACTCTGGGAGGCTAAGGTAGGAAGACTGCAAGCTTGAGACTGGCCTGGACAAGACCCCTTCCATCTCAAAATAAAAACTGAAAAAAGGCTTGGAGATGTAGCTCAGTGTAAAGGCCCTGGGTTCAGTTCCCAGCACCACAAAAAAGGGAAGGCGGGTAGATTTCACTGTTACCCAGGCTGCTTTTTTTTTTTTTTTTTTTGAGACAGGGTCTCACTGCAGTTCAAGCTATCCTTGAATTCACTACATAGCCCAGGGTGGCCTCAAACTCATGGAAATCTTCCTGTCTTAGCCTCCCAAGTGCTAGGATTCCAGGCATGTGCCACCACACCCAGTTTCCAGGCTGCTTTTAAGCAATCCCCTGCCTCAGCTTCCCCACTAGCTCACATATCACTTTTTATGAGTTTGCATACATTTGCTCAGAAGAGCAATCATATATATGAAATGACTTAGAAAAGCAGGGTTTTTTTTTTTCACAGTTATGCTTTCCTAAGAGCAGGATACTGAAAAATGCATGTACGTTAATAAAATTTGGGCACATATTTCCAAAGCTGGGCCACGAAGAAAATATGGGAAATGTAACTACAGAAATGTTATGGTTTAGATCTACAATGTCCTCCAAAGTCATGTGTGGAAGGTGACTGGATCACGAGGCTGCTATGCTCATCAGTAGAGTCATCCATCAATGAGCCCACAGCTGAATGTGCTCTTAAGAGGTGGGGCCTGGCAGGAGGTGGTCACTGGGGGCCATGACCTGGAAGGTGTTCCCTGTCCCATCTCCTGCCTTCCCTGCTTTCTGGCTGCAGTGGGGTAAGCAGCTCTCCTCTGCCAAGTCATTTCTCCTTGAGAGCCAACCAACCATGGACTGAATCTTTTGAAAACAGTGAGCTAAAATAAACCTCTCCTTTAAACTGTGGGTACTGGGTACTGTCTCATTGATGATTAACACAGAAATGAAAAATTAAGCCATTCCAATTGAATTTAGCTAAGAGAACTATCTTTGTAGTCCGGAGACCTGGGTTTTAGTCTTGCTTTATAAGTAACATATGCTTTCTGGGTGACAATAAAATAAAAAAGACCTAGGGATGAACCCATGATGGTCCTGGGTTCAATAAAAGAAAAACCCATAAAAGAAAAACCCAGGACCTGATGATTTAATATTGAATTCTAATAAGCATTTAAAGAATACAATCCTTCTCAAACTTCTCCAAAAACAAAAGAGGAAGTAATACTTCCAAATTCATTTTATGAGGCCTGCATTACCCTACCAAGTCAGAAAGAAAATAAAATTATAGGCCAATATCCCTGTGAAAAAATCCTCAACGAAACTCTGAATTCAACAGTACATTAAAATGATTTTCACCATGGTCAAATGGAATTTATCCCTGGAATGCAACGATAGTTCAAACAAAACTCAGAAATAAATTTAACCAAAATAAGATCTGTATACTGAAAACTATAAAACACTGATAAAAGAAACTAAAGAAGATACATACCTACATACAAGAGCAAAAAGTTAAAATATCCCATGTTCAAGGCTTGCGAGAATTAGCAGTTAAAATGTTCATACTACCCAAAGCAATCTTTAAAGTTTATGTAACCTCTGTCAAAATTCCTATGGCATTTCTCAGACACATGGAGGGGAAATCCTAAAATTAGTATGTAACCACTGAAGAACCAAAGAGCCAAAGCAATCTTGAGCAAAAACAACATAGAGGCATCGTACTATCTGATTTCAAAATGTACTCCAAAGCTATAGCAATTCAAGCAGCATGGCACTAACACAAAAGCAGACGCACAGACCCATGGTACAGAACAGAGAACACAGGGTGGGAATTTAGCTCAATGGTAGAGCACTTGCCTTGCAAGCACAAGGCCTTGAATTCAATCCCCAGCACAAAAAAAAAAAAAAAAAAAAAAGAACCCAGAAAGAGATCCACACTTTTGGTTTACAGATTTTTGAGAAAGCTGCCAAGAACACTCAATGGGGAAAGAACAGTCCCTTCAAGAAATGGTACCGAGAAAACTGGACAGCCGTATGTTAAAAGAATGAAATCAGACCCTTGTCTTAGACCATATATAAAAATCAACTCAAAATAGGTACATGTACATAGCACATCTTAATTCTCTCTTCATCCCCTTCCCCTTTTCTCTACTCCCTCCATTTCTTGGTCCTCTTCCCAAAATTTGCAAAAGGTCTCTCTCCTTCTCTTTTGTCTTCTTGGCCATTATTTAATAGTGTTGTCTGGTCTAGTCACCACTGTGGCTGTCTCCATGGTGAGAGCAAAACTACTAAAAAACTATGACTTCTAAAGTATAGTGGACAACTTACAGGACACAGATTTGTGATTCCTAGATGTGATTCTAAAATCTTTTATTGAGAACTGTCAAATTTGCAAGCTTCATAGGGATGGACATCATATTTATAATGCCCTTCTATGTGCTAACACAGATGTGACATTCTGGACTTTAATATCATCTCTGAAAACGTTAAATTGGGAATTCTGTTAAATCACACTTTATGGATCAGTGCATTGTATTACTGCAAGAAATATTTGATTTTCAGCATAGTACAGTTCTTTAAAATGCCTGTCTTTTATTTTGTAATTCCATTTTGTTTTAAAGAACATTTTAAATGTAGTTTTCTCATTTAGTAGAAGTTTCCTCATTTAAAAAAGTAATAGAGAACATTTTAATTTTATTCAAGACACTATGCCTCAGGCTGGGTATGGTGGCACACGCTTGTAATCCCAGCACTTGGGAGGCTGAGGCAGGAGGATAGTTGTGAGTTTGAGGCTAGCCTGGGCTACATATTGAGTTCAACACCAGCCTCAACTACATAGCAAGACCTTGTCTCAAAAATAAATAAATAAATAAATAAATCCCTCAATATTCCTGCCCAACATAACTTTCTGTGATAAGAAAGTTCTACCTTGAGTTCAATCCCTGGCACCAAAAAATAAATAAATAGTTAGTTCTACCAATGCTACCCAATATGACACACTTACAAAGCTCCTGAAATGTGGTTAAATGTGGTTCTTAGTATAATTGAAGAAACAATTTTTTTGGGGGGGTACACATGCTAGGTAAGTGCTCTACTCTAAGAGTCCAAATATTGTAATTTAATTAAAAATTGAGGGGCTGGGGATTTAGCTCAGTGATTAGAGTGCTTGCCTTGCAAGCACAAGGCCCTGAGTTCGATCCCCGGCACCACCAAAAAAAAAAAAAAAAAAAAAAAAAATTGAGTCAGTTTCACCATGCTGCCCAGGTTGGGCTCAAACTCTTAAGGTTCAAGCGATCCCCTCCTACCTACATCCTGTTCCTAACATTACACTGTCTCCAAGGCTGAGTCCTTGGTTTCTTGTTTTCTGTCTTCCATTCAAAAATTTCTTATAGTTTCAAGTAGGACTCTAGTTGCCTTCTGTGAAATAGTACCACCTTAGTGTATAACCTTCAGCATATGAGTTGACCTGAGAATGCGTCTCATTTGTGAAATAACAAATGGTTACTTCAGATCCTTCAGGTCATAAGAGTCTGAATTCTAAAACAGACCTAGTTACTGAATCTTGTTTCTGTTTCTTTCTCAGGCCCACTATCCATCTTTTCAAATGCTGATGATTAGCTTCTCCACTCTACACTCTTTCTCTGAAAATCTTTGAATTCTCACTGTGATCCTCTTGAATTTATTCCAGTTGCCCTGGCTTCATACCAAAGCTCCAGTTTTACTTTTTCTCCTCCCCAGGGCTGAGGACTGAACCAGTGCCTGGAGCATGCTAGGTTAGTGCTCTCCACTGATCTGCACCCCAACCCTAAATTGACATTTTTCTCTGCTGCACATAATTCATCAGGAGTGTCACCAATCAAACTTTTAAGGGTATCAAACCAAAAAACTCTATGACCCAAACTTCGTCAGTGAGACTTAGTGATCAAAAACATAAATACTGTACCAGAACTTGAATCCTAGCTCTCACCTACCTTGGTTGAATTAATCTCCTCAGTCTCAATTTTCTCATGTGTGAAGTATGTTAAAATTAGTTCTTACAGAAGTACTCTCTCTTATGAGATATTTTTATGTAATTTTTATATAAGATGTTGCATGTTCTGATGTTTTTATAACTTAGCACAGTTCTAGAATGTGCTAAGAGCTTGCGCTCTTCTGTATCTGAAGTGCTCCTCAAAGGACCACATGTGGAAGGGTTGGCACCCAGTCTGTGGTACGCAATATGAGGGGACAGAAACTTTAGGAGCTGGGTAGGCCCCTGAGGAATAACATTAGGTCATGAGAAGTGTACCCTTGAAGGAGACCATGGGACCTGTATTAGTCACCCTTCCATCCCTGACACAATACCTAACCCTCACAACTTAAAGGAGAAGAGGTTTTATTTTGGTTCATAGTTCCAGAGGGTTCAGTTCATGGTTTGCTGGCTACAAGGCAGAAATGACGTGGTGAAGGAAAGCTGCTCAACAATGGCACTGAGGAGGCAGCGAAAGGAACAGCTGGGGACAAGAATACACCTTTCTAGGTCATACACCCACTGATCTACCTCCTCCAATGGGGCCCCACCTTCTAATAGTACATTTAGCTATTAACTCATCAGTGGATTAATCTCCGTGATCCAATCATCTTCCAAAAGCCCACCTCTGAACACATGAGACTTTCAGGGACATTTTAGATCCAAACCATAACAATGCCTTAGAGTCCCTCCCATTCCTCTTTCTCTATCTCCTGGCTACCATGAGATGAATAAGCCTCCTGTGGCACAGGTATCTGCCATCTTGTACTGTCTACCACAGGCCCGGCACAACAGGGCCAAATAACAATGGAAGGAAAGCTCTGAAACTAGGAGCCAAATTAAACCTTTCAAATTAACTACCTCAGGTATTTTGTCACAGTGATGGGCAGCTGACAAATATAGAGCTCAGCATTAACTTCTATTACTAGCATAGCATTACCATCTTTCTAGTCCTCCAGTTTTAACAGCTATCTTTACTTTTGATAAATCAGGATTTTCATATTTTTATTTTCCAGTATAATTTCTGTTCCTTCATAGATTTTGATTATTTCTGTAGCCATTTAGATTGCTAGATTTAAAATTTTTTTTAATGATGTAAAATATTTATTCCAAGTTAGTTATTTTATGCAGTAGTTTTTTCCCCTTAACAGACTGTGATAACAACTTTTTAAATCTGTAAATATTATCAAAATAACCTGAATCTTTGAAATCTCACAATTTATATTTTACAATCCACCCTGAATATCAAGGCTGCAAGAATAACACATTTTCTATATTCAAATATTTTACAGCTATACCCAAAAAAGGAAAATAAAAACAAAAAAAAATATGCCTGGTGAAGAGTTAAAGTTACTCAAGCAGCCAAAAATAAAATATCCAAATTATTAGCATTAATTTAACACAATTCTAACTTTATAGTCACTTTGCCATTGACAATGATTGCTTGAGCACAGGGGTGAGGGCTAGTAACAGAAGCTGCTGTGCAGTCCAACGTCTACTCCTCTCCATCTCCACAGTGCCAACTCCCACCTGTGCATTGTCCCATATGTTCTCTGTATTTTTAACATTTTCCCCACCACACAACAGCTCTATTCAGCAGATAAAAGACTAATAACAAAAGCTCAACAAGTCAAATGCTCTCTCTTTGAGATAATGATTATTTTCCTTGTCCATGAAGTATTCAACATAAAAGGAAAAGAACAATTTCTTTTGTGTATTCCCAAAACATGCAAGCTGAGTTTACTGGTTCAGATGAACAGTGAGCATTTCTATGCCTACTTCCAGGCGGTGTCATCTGATGTTTCACTGCTACTCGTTTTGGTGTCTGAATTCTCACTCTACTTTTACAAGTGTTTCTCCAAGAGGAGAAGAGGCTTGAACTGTGGCTCTCCAAGAAGTCACTTTTTCTGAAGCCATTTCTTCTGAGCTGCTCTGTCTTCATGTGGAACTCTTTGTGTGCATCCACCATGATCAGAAGGCAATTCTCATCATTTTCAGGATATTCTTGCCACCCTATTGCTTTCAGTAACTTGTGCTATATCCCACAGAATGTGTGAGGACCTCCCCTTCTCCTACAATGAGGAGAGAGACCATTCTAAAGACTGCTTTCCTCCCCATTTTCTTTTGGTTTAGGTGTGCAGTTGTCCTCCAAATCCTCCAGCTTGTCACAGTCTCTGTTTTCTGAGAGGTCTCCATTCCAGTCATCTTTAACAGTCTTCAGGAACTCACTCTTCCTGTCAGTGGTTTAGCGGGTCAAGTTGGTTAGAAGAGAGGAGCTGATCTCCACTGGAGGAGTAGCACTTTGGGTGAGCTTAGAACTTATAACACTTGTTTGGTAGCAGAGACTGGATTGGTAAAAGTAGACTCCTGGCCAGAGGAAAGGGATCCTGATTTGTGTTCCATTTTGTTAGCTTTCCATGCAGTGAGCTTGGAAGGAGGTGGTGTCGGCTTAGGTACCAGGTTCTTACAGACACTTGAAACCATGGCTAATGATTTATTTCCATTTGCACAGTAAGATCCTGTTGAGGTGAGTGCAGCAGAGAAGCAGCAGCAGGATCCTCCTTGGAAACTTTTTTGATTACTAGCATCTTGGAGGGTTGGTTATCACTGGTTGGGTTTTCCCACACTTCAGAAGGGGGTCCTAATAGGTCTGCATGGCTGATTCTGTTTGCCAGCTTCTGGATTCAAAGAAGTCTTTCTCTTCAAACTGCAGTTTTTCCAACTTGTCTTCTTTTATTTCTTCCCTAACCTCTGTAGGTAGCTTTTTCTGAAACCCACAGCCTTTCTGGGAGTGGAAGCTGCCATTCCAGTGTCGATGGTTCCCTGTGCCACATTCCCTACACTGGCTCCTGCCATCACAACCTCGGGAAGAGGTGTGACAACCAGATAAATCACCTGTGATTCTGGCATATGTTCCTGTAGAGACAGCAGAGTCTCCAGAATCATGGTGGAACAGGGAGGACTGGTGCCAGAATCTCCTGTAGTTTGTAAGGGTCCATTGTTAAAAAAGCCATCAGAGGAATTGTGTCGAACAACAGCTCACTCCAAATCTATCTTCTCCTTGGGGTAGGTGGTCTTCATGTTTTTCAAAAGTGGCTGTAGGTGACCTAGCTGACTGTGGTATTGAGAAATTTAGCCAAGCAGGAACAAAGTCACGCTGCACCATTTACACTGTGTCTCTTTTCAGCAAGGTGAGGCATCCAACCTCATGACCAGGATCCAAGTGTAACCTCTGTGATCCTGTTTTCCAAACTCCTTCAGCTGGACCTCCCATGGAGTTTTCTTGTTAAAAGGGAGCTTAAGTAGCCCAGCCCGTAACACATCTTGTAATGAAGCACAAATAAGCCCGGCTCCTTGTGGCTCACTTTCTTAATTCCCTCAATTGCTCATCTTCAACTACCTAGTTCCTGACACATTTCCAAAAAGGGGAAAGGGGAAGGGGAACATAAAAAGTATTTGTTACATTTAAAAAGAGGGGTAAGGGCAAAAATCTATGTCTATGGTCATGTCATTCAACTTCCTTGAGTAACAGTACTATAATGTTTCTTAAGTAATACGTGGACATTCGCACAATGAAGGCAAACACTGTTCATTCGTAACAAGATCACAGTTAGAAACACAGGTAGCTTCATGTGCAGATAAGTAATGTTTTCAGAATGATAGATCAAAAATATAATATTAAAACACAATCAAAAATCCCTGGAACAGTCAACTCCAGTGGTAAAACTACCACATGACAAAGCCCTCAAAACCCAAATCTCATTATTTCTACAGAACCGCTAAAAATAATGTGCAGATATGTGTTTTTAATTGTCTTAACCTTCAAAATCTAAGGACCTAAGAAATCTTGCTTTAAAAGAAGGATCATACAGAAACTTGGTAAACTTTTCCCTCTACAGAATAGCAGCTTTCAAGGCAAATTTCTTAGCACACAGCTCTTAAACATATATTCTATTTCTCTGGTCTTCACTATTTATAAACTCAGCAAAATTAAAACAAGTAGAAAGACAAGGGGTGAGGGGAAGTCAAAGAGAAAGTTCCAAAATGAAGTTTTCTTCTCTTTGGTTTTTGGTGTTTCACTTGTTCTGCTCCTTTCCAAAAACTGAATTCAGCTACTGGAAGGTGATGTGAAGAATCTTCTACTGTTTTGGTGGAGAAGTAACTTAACATTCTGTTTCCATTTTCATCATTATTCAATTATCAAAAAGGCCACACAAATCTACCAATAAGGCATAGCAGGGCTATAATCAAGGATGAGATGTGGCATCTGGGGACACGTTCGCAGCTTCTCAGCCCAGTAAAGGTGACCAGCCCACAACCATCACATAACTCATGAGGCTTATCCTTATTTTTGCTCCCAATTACCTAGCACAAGGCCTACTACATGTTTGATATTAGATAATTCAAATAATCTTTACACCTATTTTCCTACAAGATTCCTTCATTTTTTTGAGGGCAAGGATTTTACTGGTTCTCTGTATACCTACAACTGTCACAGTCCTTTAGTTAATAAGTGTTGAATAAATGTTGATCTGTCTCTAAATTTAGCATCGCTCTACCTTCCTTTTATGTAATAGTTCTTACATTCTCCTATCCAATCATTTCTTCTTAGCAAATTGGCCTCACCACAACATCAAGAGCAGTCTGACTTTATTAGTAAGCACCTTTATTTTGTATCAAAAATTATATTGAAATCTCTGAAAAAAAGAAAAAAAAAAGAAAAGAAATCTCTGGGTGTGGTGGTGCACACCTGTAATCCCAGCGCATCGGAAGCCGAGACAGGAGGATCACTACACCTTCAAGACCAGCCTGGGCTACACAGCAAGACCCTATCTCAAAAAGAAAAAAAAAATATATATATATACATATATATATACACACACACATATATAAATATAGAATTCTCGCATACATAATAAATGCTCACATAATAAGCACTTATATTAATATATTATAAATACATATAATTAACACTCACATAATTTAGAAGTCCAAGGATAGCACTAACTTTAGGCACAGCTATTGATCTCACAGTTCAAGCAGTGTCCTCAGAACTTGACCTCTTTGGACTCTGCTTTCTATTATTAACAAGCTCTTTTTTTTTTTTTTTTGAGATAATCTCACTAAGCTGACTTGAACCTGCAACCACTTTCCTGCCTCAACCTCCCAAGTATCCATGAGGACAGGCATGCACCAACTCGCTCAGCTCAGGCTCACGTTCTATTCTCTCAGCAACTCTAGGGCTCAAAGAATGCATCTTTCTCAATGGTTCAAAAAGTTCTGAATAAACTCCCATGTGTGCTGAAAGGAAAATGTGCTCATCTCTGATAATCACTGTGGCCATAGCAGTGGCCTAAACTGACTGGCTATTAGCTAGGCCTGAGTCATGTGCACACCCTGTGACAGGGTAGGATTGTAAGGAGAGGGGTGGTACCCTAGGGAAACTGACACAGTGTTATCAGATGAACAGGGAATGGAGAACAGATTGGCAAAATTAACCCACGTCTCCTATCCTCTGATAGCTTTCTGCATGCTGTCCGCCACTGTCTGGAATGGCTTTCCTTCTCGTTTCTCCTTGCCCAAATCAAACTATATCCTTTGTGTTCCAAGAAGCTTTCTGTGATTTCACCTAAGATTTTTCCTGTCCACTGGATCAAGTCACCTGCTCCCAAATAAGTATTTCCCTTTTCCCAGAAGAGACACTTTTGAAAAAACAGGAGGGAAACCTCAAGAAAATGTTCCTGATAAAATCTAAAAACAGTATGAGTAATATGCACTGCTTCCCAGGACATGAGCTCTTCAAAGAGAGCAGTTCTACCATGTATATTCTATACATTATGGAACAGCAGTCTGCAAAGCAACTTTGATAGCTTTAAATTTTCTTTAGAGTCTAGGCAAAACATTTTAGCTATCATAAATCTGAATTCATCAAGTAACTGCTATAAAAGGAAGACTGTGGCTTTTGGAATTGCCTCAAACAAGGCTACAAGCTTGGCTAACGCCCCCTCTCCTACCCTTTACAAGTTTTTGAGCAAGTTATTTAACATCTCTAAACTTTGGTTTCACTAACTGTAACAATAGGAAAAGTAATATGTATTTGCACATGGGGAGGGGCTGCTTGATATAATGGAGAGAAGAGAGTTAGATGGACCTGGGTTGAAATTCCACCATTAATACTAGCTATAAGACTTTCTGAGGTCCCCCCTAAAAAAGGGGTTGGGGGTTTAGCTCAAGAGGTAGAGCACTAGCCTAGGAGGCGCAAGGCCCTGAGTCTGATCCCCACTACCTGCCCAAAAAAAGACTGAGTTATTCCTTATATGTGGGAGTAATAATATTTAATCCATAGATTGTTATATTTAACAAGGTATTGTTTTTGTTTTTCGTTTTTTGAGACAAGGTCTCACTGTGTAGTGCAGCAGGCTGAGCCTGAACTCACTGTGTGGCCCAGGCTGGCCTCAAACTCACAGTGATCCTCCTGCCTCTGCCCTGCAAGTGCCTGGATTACAGGCATGCACCACCACATTCAGTTGGCAATGTATTTTAAAATACCTAACACGATAAATGCCAAATATTGAACACTCAATAAATGTCATCGGGGGCTGGGGATTTAGCTCAGTGGTTAGAGTGCTTGCCTGGCAAGCGCAAGGTCCTGAGTTTGGTCCCCAGCACCACAAAATAAATAAATAAATAAATAAATAAATGAATGAATGAATGAATGAATGAATGAATGTCATCGGCATTATAAATTATCTATTTAAAACAATTTAGAGGCTTATTGTTCTAATTAAGGTCCGCAAAAGATTTCTTATACTTAATAAGTGATATTTCTACAAGTTAGAAATGAATCAAGTCTAACAGGTTACAAAATACATTGCAATCATCTTTTTCTTTTGTTTTTTATATTTTTTGACCAGATAAAATGTCGACATCTGGGTTTTTTATATAGAAACTACAGTATTAAAGTGTGGGTAGTAAATACAAGTTCAGAGCACATAAAGAAAAAACTTCCTTGGGATTACTAACTGTCCTTCATAAATGCCCCTAAGTTTGCTAATAAAATATTTCTTAAAGGCTTCAAATATTGCTCCTAGAACTACTTAAAAGCAGTTAAGATAATGAGTTAGATACAGTCCTGTAATCTTTTTTTTTAGCTTCAGGCTTAATGTAGTAACACTCAAATGACTCACGGCAATATGAAGTCACTATACTAGATAGCCATCTCCTAAACATAATCAGGAAATTTGGTATATGAATGACAATTTCTGGTACTGTGGAGCAGAACAAATATAAAAGGCAAGCGGATGCTCACATTTATCTTAGCAACGGAAGTTTAATATCATTCACTAAAAAAAAAAAATCCAAATTATATTCAGTACAACTGTTTCCAAAAAGAGATTAAATAAGTAGACGTGTAATTTCTTCCATTTTTACACTATAGCAAAAGTTTCTTTAGAATAGTTTCTTATAGTAGTTTAGCTGTTCTGTTTGTTTTTCCAACATAAGAGAATCATACATAACACTTATCTTTAATGAGTGCACAAACACAGGAAATGTGTTAACACTTAGATTTCAAAATAAATAAAATGGAATGAATATAAAAAACAAAACACTGCACATTTTTTTTGGTTGAAAAACACTACATAAAAATATTTACAACATGTGTAAGGGATTTTTTTTCCCTTCGTATTTGTGTAACATATGAAGACTCCATTTTTAATCTACTCCCGGAGGAAGCTATATTTTAAACACAAAAGAAACATGACAGTATGTCAAACACCTCAATCAACAGACATTGTTCTCTACAACTAAGAAAACCAAATAATACCTAATTCCTTACTCCTTTTCCTGTGTTAAATATGTATAAAGCAAAGTAATGCTTTAAAAGGAAAAAGCAAATACAGCTGTAGCAGACAATCTTTCTTTCTTACGGTGTTTTCTTCCTTTCAACTTTTTTGGGAGGACCTGAGCAGTGGAAGAGGAAAGGAATGGGAACCTGGAGGTGGGCCCTGGTTATTTCACAAGCCCTCTTGGTAAGTCAACCAGATCGAGGCGGAGAAAAAGAGTTCGAACTCACATCACACATGCGCGCGCGAACACAGACACGCACACTCACACAGAAAAACACACACTCTCATTTACTCTCATACACACACACACACACCTCTCCGAGTAACTCTTTCGAAAACAAAAACGCCAGTGCTGGGCTCCATCGTCCCGTGACAATGCCTGGGACAGAACTCCAGCTCCCAGGCACAACCGAAGAGCCTGCCACACTCCCCAACCCCGCAGTCAGCCCTGCCCCCAGTCCCCAGCTGCAGGCACCCGGGCGCCGCAGCTCCGGCTGGGCAGCGGGTTCTCAGGAGACCAAAGGCTCGCTCCAGCCCCTCGTCCCGCTGAGGATGCTGCGCGCCGCGCCCGCGCTCTGCTCGGGCGGCCTCAGGCCCGGGCGCGGACCGCTAGGGCAGGACCGCTCTCGGCCCCGAGGACCTCCGCACACCCGCCCCGCTCACCCGCCCGGGTGGTGTCCGTCAGGTCGTGGTGGGCCGCTCCCCGGGGAAATTCCCTCAGCTTCCGGCCACTCAGGCTCAGCACCCCGGTCACCGCCGCCTCCTCCAGGGCTCGGTCGAGGGAGCGGCTCCACGAGCCCGGGCCGGGGCCAGGGCCTGCCCCGGGATTTACGCCGGCGTTAACACCTGAGAGACCCCCTCCCGACGCCACAGGGCCAGAGCACTCGGCCGCCGCAGCCACTGCTACCAAGCCAGCGGCCGCCATTTCCAGGCGCCGACGCTCCAGCCGCCCGCTCGGCGCATGCGCGGCCCGCAGCGTGGACGGGGCGGGGAAAGGGGCTCGTTCTCTCGCCCCTCCCGCAGCTCCTTGGATGCGCAGCCGCGCGCCGCCTGGCCGTCCAGCCCGTCCCACCCGCAGGAGCGGACGGGCAGGTCCGGGAGAATGGTCGTGTAGCCCCTACTCCCGGCGCCCGGGGGCATTTTTGAAATGCTTGTACAAAAATATCCTCAATAAAGCTGTTCGCTAAAACTTTCCTGTCTTCCTCCCTCGGTGGTGGAGGATGAGATTAAATTTCTCAGCACGGTTGCCGCCAAAAACTTGGGCAGCGAGGGGGACTCTCTGGAATACGACCTAGGACGTTTCTATGCTTGTCACTGCACTGCCAGAAGATCGAAACCGAGAATGGTGGATTTACTACTAATGCCTGAGAAAAAATATACTGTGCTAATTCGGCTTCAAACTCCCTAATTCTTATTGAAAGAATTATATGAATATTTTAGCCCCAGGGCTCCCACAACTCTAAATAGTAATTGTCCTTTAGGAAAGATTCGATCGTTGAATAGCGCAGGATAAATAGTGTTAAAGTCCAAAACCTAAGTATGGAACCAAAATTGAGAAAATCAAAATGAGAGAAAGATAGAACCGAGTGGTGAAAATTGAAATTATTCAAGCAATGAAAAAGTAGAAAATACCATTTCATTTTAAGCCAATTAGACTCACCTAATATTGCAGTTTCTTGCATATCTTCGCTACATATTACACTTAACATTCACCTACAATCAATGAACTGATATTTGCTATGGAAAATACAAGAGGGTGTCAGATACAGTCCTTATCCTAAAGGATTATAACCTAGTTTTTCTGTGGAATCCAGGCCGATAGGCCAATTAGAAAATGAGACTATGCAGGGCATGGTGGTGCACACTTGTAGTCTTGGCACTTGGGAGGCTGAGGCAGGAGGATCGCTGCGAATTCAAGGTCAGCCTGAGCTACATAGTCAGTTCAAGGTCAGCCTGAGCTACATAGTGAGTTCAAGGTCAGCCTGAACTACATAGTGAGACCCTGTCTCAAACAAACACAACAACAAAAACACAAAACAAAACAAAGACACCCCAAAACACCAAAATGGGCTGGTACTGGGACAGGTAGGGAGGGATTATTTATCAGAGTTCAGAGAAAAAGAATCCATATTATGGATTACCGAGGTATTGAATCAAACCCGCCTGAAGAATTATGAATCAGACTAGGATGGACAGTGAGGGCAACATTCAAACCTGGACGGAAGATCAGCAGAAACCCATCCAAGTGTGATTTATAATGATACATATGGAGAACATTAAGGTCTCAGATGGGAAAGTTTGTAGTAGAGAGCAAAAGATATAAAGATATAAAATTGGAGAGCTCCCGCCCATCATTCAATGTCCAACTCTTCAGTGAAACCTTTATTGGCTGGGGATTTAGCTCAGTGGTTAGAGTGCTTGCCTAAGGACTAAGGCTCTGAGTTGGATCCTTGGCGCGCGCACACACACACACAAAATGAAACCTTTATTAACACTTTTCTCAATTCTTAAATTCAAGTGGTTGCAAAAATGTTTAATCTCGGTGCCAAAATTGATTAGTAACACCTACTCAGATAATTGCCCTGTAAACTCTTAATACTGCATCCTGGTTCCTTCAGCTAGCTACAAGTTCCACAACAAAATACTGGGGTCTTATTATGAGCACAGGTCACTTCAATGGCAGGTAATATATTTACTATTCTACTATTCTTGGCAAGTATATTTATCCGATGCATACGTTGGCTTGATATTCTGGTTTTCCTAAAATTTTGTTATTCTTAGATATCGAGCTGCTTAAAATCAGGCCCGCATTTATTATTTGAGACTTTGACTAAAGTGTCTAGACATCTATTCATACATTTGGTACTAATAGTACAATGCTATAGAATCAGCAGCCAGATATATCTTTTTTTTCAGATGTATCTTTGTAAAATGCATGTTGTCACCTGTTACCTTCCACATTTACACTAAGTTCTTCTGACAAGTTCTCAATAATATGGTCTCATTTTTCTTATATACTTGCACATCTCATTGCAACATACTATATTAATCCTGAACTGACCAAACTTATAGATTGATATTAGTCTATTAGGCTAGATTTTGAGGTCCTTACTATATTAAAACTCTATGGTAACATTTCTCAGATGAAGAAATAAAAATAGCAAATAAATATATGAAAAAATGTTCAACATCATTGGTCATTCGAGAGATGCAGATCAAAACGACACTAAGATACCATCTCACTCCAGAAAGAATAGCTATTATCAAGAAATCAACCAATAACAAGTGCTGGCAGGGCTGCGGGGAAAAAGGAACCCTCCTCTACTGTTGGTGGGAATGTAGACTGGTCCAACCACTGTGGAAATCAGTGTGGAGATTCCTCAGAAAACTACAACTGGAGGTCCCATTTGACCCAGCTATTCCTCTGCTTGGTGTCTTCCCAGAAGAATTAAAATCATCGTATCACAGTGATATATGCACAACCATGTTCATAGCAGCACGATTTGTAATAGCTAAGTCTTGGAAACAACCTAAAGGCCCAACAACTAATGAGTGGCTAAAGAAGATGTGGTTTTTCTACACAATGGAGTACTACACCGCCACAAAAAGGGATAAACTAGAGTCATTTGTATGTAAATGGATGTTCCTTGAGAACATACTATTAAGTGAAATAAATCAGACACTTATTAGTACACATCGAATTGTTTCTCTGATATGAGAAACCGTAAGTGTAAATAAGGACAAAGGGGTAGAATAGATATTATGTTTAAAAAAAAAAGAGAGATAGTATTCAAAAGAGAGAACTAGATAGGGAAAAG
>PVJO010027874.1:0-19035 GCA_004026905.1 Hystrix cristata
CTGACATTTATTTTTTCAGGGGAGGTGACTCACCATCTTATTTCAAACTCTCACTGTATCCTCCCAAGTAGTAAATGTTTAGAAGCATTTTGTGTAAGCCAGAAAATTAACCTGGCATCCAAGACTTTTTCAACACAGATTTATTCAATGCTCATAAAGTGAGAGTTTTCGATCATAATCTTTATTTTCAGTGCTATGAAAAGTCTTCCAAAGTACAGGCCTACCTTGGAGGTATTGCAGCCTCAGGTCTAGATACTACAATAAGTGAATGGGACAATAAAGCAAGCCCCACAGATACTTTGGCTTCCTAGTGCATATAAAAGTTAGTTTACACTGTATTATAGAATGCTGAGTGTGCAATGACATGACTAAAAACAATGGAGGAACCTTAATTTTAAAAATGCATATTGCTAAGAAGTACCAATAATCCTTTGAGCCTCCAGTGAGTCACAATCTGTTTGCTGGTGGAGGGTCTCGCCTTGGTCTTGTGGCTGCTGTCTGATGGGGATGGTGGCTGCCACTGCCTGGGATGGTTGTGGTGCTTTCTTAAAATGAGGTAGCAGTGAGGTTTCCCATGCTGACTGAATCATCCCCTGTGAAGGGTTTCTCTAGCATGAGGTGCCGTTCGATAGCATTTACATAAGTGTGTAATATTCCACATCCATGGATGTCATTTCTAGTGTCATTGCATCTCAGAAAACCATTTTCTTTGCTCATCCCTAAGAAGGAACTCCCCACCTGTTAAAGTTTTATCCCAGGACTGCAGAAACGCAGGCACACCCTCTGGCTCCACTTCCGGCTCTGGTTCTCTGGCTGTGTACCACAGCACAGTCCCTTCCTGCAGAAACCTTGAACCCCTCCTCATTCGTGAGGTTTAGAATGAGCATCTTCTGAAGCCAGGTTGATGTTGGTATTTTGACCTCCTGAGAATCATGAGTGGATTTAATGGTGTGTAGAACAGTGAACCATTGGTTTTCAATTTATTTTGCCTGCATCTATCAGAAAAATCGCTATCCATGGCAGCAATAGACTTACAAAGTGTACTTCTTAAATGATAAAATTTGAAAGTCCAAGTTTCTCCTTGATCCCTGGGCTGAGGAATGCACACTGTGTCAGCAGACCTGAAAACAGCAGAAATCTCTCTTTGTATCTTCATCAGAGCTCTTGGCTGACCAGAAAGAATATTTTGAAAATAATTTTTTTTTTTTTTGAGCAGTAGTCTCAACAGTGGGCTTGATACATTCTGTGAACCATGTTGTAAACAGATGTGCTGTTCCATTTATAGGGAACAGAGAGAATACATTTAATGTAATTCTTAAGGCTCTGGGATTTGGGGAATGGTAAATGAACATTGGATTCCACTTAAAGTCACAGTTGTGTTGGCCCTTAACAAGAAAAGAGTTAGCCTGTCCTTCGAAGCCATACGTTGAGTTCTCTTCGGCCCGAATATGTTAAGTGGCATCTTTTTCCACTATATGGCTGTCTCGTCTACACTGAAAATCTGCTTCCTAGTGTAACCACCTTCATCACTTAGCTGGATCTTCTGGGTAACTTGCCGCAGCTACTTTATGAGCACTGCTACTCCACCTTGCACTTTTAAATTATAGAGGTAACTTCTTTCCTTCAGTCCCATGAACCAACCTCCGCTTCCTCACCTCTCTTGGCCTTCGTAGATTTGCAGTTAGCGCCTGTGGATTAAACCTGTGGGTAAGGAATGTGGATCTTCTGTCCAGACCACTCAAACTTTCTCCATATCTGCAGTAAGGACTTCTCACTTTCTTATCATTCATGTGTTCACTGGAGTGACCCTTCTAATTTCCTTCAAGAATCCTTCCTTTGCATTTGCACCTCAACTGTTTGGCTCAGGAATCCTAGTTTTGGGCCTTTTACTGGTGCCAGCACACCTTCCTCATTAAGCTTAATCATGTTCAGCTTTTGATTTCAAGTAAGAGTCAGGTGACAGTTCCTGTCCCGGGAACACTTAGAGCCTATGGTGGGGTTTTTCATTGACCTAATCTCAGTACAGTTGTTCCTCAGGCCTGAAGTGAGGGATGGGGGTGGGGTGAGGAGATATGCATCTATAGACCGGCCACACACACACAACAGTTATCAAATGAAATTTGCTGTATAGTTTGGACATGGTTTGTGTGCCTCAAACAATTGCAGTCATAATATCAAAGATCACTGACTACAGATCACTATAACAAATATAATAATAAAGCTTGAAATACTGAGTGAACTACCAAAATTTGACACAGACTCAAAGTGAGTACATGTTTTTGGAGACATCCTTGACTTGCCTAAGACACGGTTGCCACAAACCTTTAATTTGTAAAAATCAGAATATCTCCAAAGCTGACTAAGGCAAAGTGCAGTAAAACAACATATCCCTATAGTAATAGTTGCTCATTTTTAAGATAATTTTGATCTTAAAATATAATTTTTTTCCTCATATAATTATAAACTAGTGAGATTGTAAATTACAGAATGTGGAATATCTACTGTTTAAATTAGCTTTAAGTAATGAAAATGCTGACTTTCTGACACTGATATTAATGATGGGCATTTGTCTAACACTTCTCTATTAAGTCCTTTCCTGATCTTGTGTTTCATTTGTTGATTTATTAAAGTCTCACAGCTACACGCAGAGTGTTCAAGAGCTGAATCTGTTTTAAGTGTAGCAGGCAAGCTTTGGAGATTCCCTTTGTTAGTTTCTAGCTTATTTTTAGTTCCCATCTCTGCTCTTTGATAATCGACACAGTCGTGTGTGAAGTTCAGCACTGTAAGGTGTGAACTCTGCCGGGGACTCGGGAGCCTTCCTGAGCCTCGGGGTTTTCATCTGTGAGAAGTTTTCAGTGGTCCTGTATCGTGTGAGTTTTCTGAGCCTTAACTTTTGAAACTGCCCACTGCCTGGTGTTTTTCAGTTCTTAGCTGTAACCTGCGTGCCTCAGTTTCTATTGACCATAAAGTTCATAGTATGAGTTAGTATAAGTAGAGGGATTAGGGGGATTAGCCATACATTGTATGAAGACTTTCGCTTCTTTTCGAAAGCATAACTTATCAGGAGGCAGCGGCCTGCACTAGCAGAACGTCAACTTTGATTCAAATCCCGACCCACTTGATTCTGTGACTTCAGGCAACTTAGCCTCTTTCTCCTTCAGTTTCCTTATATTTAAAATAAGTATTGAGGCTGTTGTAAATGTCAGATAACAACGTACGTTCCTAGTATTTAGAAAACGCAGCTCATTGTGTCCTCATCACTCCCATCTGTCTCTTTTCTCCTTAACAAAGATAGCAAATGAAACTCAGAGCAGTTTTCATGTTCAGTGGGGCAATCCAAACACTGGAGCCATTGTTACGTGTTGAGATATAGAGTAAAGCATAAGCTGCTTCCACCAACTATAAAAATTAACACATCAAAATATGCCCTCATCTTCACAGCTTTTCTTTGTATGTAACAATAACAGGAGTATCTTACATTTTTAGTTTAATACTTTGGGGAACAAATTCATTGAGTTATATTCTTGCATAAAACCTATTATGACAGTAAAAACTAACATTCATAAGGAAATGATTAAATCTCCTTTACCAATTAAGAATATAAACTATTGACATCATAAAAATAAAATAAATGTTAAAATTTTGATGAAGTCTTAAGATTGAAAAGTGCTGTCAAGACAATTCATTGGGAGTAGGGCCAGTTTCTTTTATATTTTTGTGTATTGGTTGGTTGGTTGGTTGGTTTTCTTCATCGATTGACTGATTGATTAATTTTTCTGCCCCCAACAGGAGAGCCTGACAAGGAGCTGAATCCTAAGAAGAAGATTTGGGAGCAGATCCAGCCTGATCTGTACACCGATGACAACTGTGTGGCCACGTACAAAGGCATTCCCTTTCAGGTGAAGGGGAAGGGAGTGTGCAGGGCCCTGACCATGGCCAAGAGTGGGATCAAGTGAGATCAAACGCTCCCGGTACTGGAACATGTTGGAGGAAACACTAATAACAATAAAAGGAATAAATTTGTTACTTATAGGTAAAACAACTGGCTCATTTTTGTGTTAGTTCTCTTTTAGAATTAAATAGTCTTTTACCTGGTATATTTTGTTTTCAACTGATTAGGAAAATACTACACTTTTACATGTGGTTTTTGATCATTTATAATGGAGGGAGGAAGTTGCTCGTGTTTTGTGATCATATATTTCTTTAGTGGATATACTAGTGAGCAAGTTGTTTTTTCTTCTTACATTTAGATAATTTAAACTAGATTAATATTTAGTTCCTTATTTGAGAGCAAACCGTGAATGAAATTTCAGGCCATTGGAATTTCGATATATTGTATACCTGTGTGTTGAATGTTCTTTCATCTTAGAAATGACATTGATATTTTTATCAAACTTATTAATAACATTGAAAATGACCAAATGTTGACTGTAAAAGTCAATCATCATAAGATCTAGGGGAGATGGTATTTGAAGATTTGTGATTTGCTGCTAATATAACCCTGATTTATAACTTGTAAAGTGACTTATGAAAAATACTGAGATTTCCAGCTAAATATTAACCTTTTCCTTCCATATGCAAAATAATTTGTAATAATTTTGACCAGAATACTTAAGATTGATATATTTGTTTTTTATTTGCCATGATACTATCAATACATTAAAAGAAATTATAGCCTCAAACTTAGCAGGGAAAATTATCTTAAAATCAAATATTTCCTCCACCCTTACATGGGGGAAGGTGTGTATTTTGCTATTATTCTCTATGAAGACATTCTTTAAATTTTACCTAGAGATTCCAAAATCCTTAGTGTTTCCTTGCATTATTAAAGTGAAGAGACTGACCAGTGCTTCTGTGAGATACAGTGAGTGTTATATTACTGAATTTTTTTTCATAAATGTAGCTACTTCCCAGCATCTTGACTAACACTTCAGTTTTGCTAATTAGAAGATCCTGCATATTCTTCACCTTTGTCACTGCCTGGCGGCCTGTGTTGCAGTTCTTGATCCCGTTGCCCTATTTTACAATAAATGTTTCATTTGACTGTACCAAGCTGAAACCTAGATCTTTCAATTTACTAATTTTGGGCTTTTCTCCAGTACAAAATGCTTCCTGCCATATTAGTTAAATGGCCATGTGATTTTCTAAGTGAAATATTTTAGAAAAGTTTCTTTTGATTAAACTGTAAGGAAAGATAGTGACAAAAAAAAAAAAAACCCTGAATTTTGGTAGTTCATCCAAGGAGGTAAATGTAGCTCCTTTAATGGAATGTTTTAAGAGATTCTAAAGGCAGAAAAGAGGTTATTAAACACTCTTCTGGTGTGATTGCAAAGAGAACGTACCAATTTTTTTTTGCTATGGGAGTTCACAGGAAAAACTTCACTTGGCAAAAATCAGGCTGCTGCTGTCAGCAGCTGCTTTTTAAGAGCCATGTGACTTGATTCTTTGAGTAATACACTGTAGTTAGGGGCCCTGAACCTGTAATGACAATCTGTCCCAAAAGCCAGTGTGGGAGAAGTCACTAAATTCCAGATGGAGGTGGGAGGGTCGGTGGATGGGTGCATAGATACATAGATAAACTGATTTCAAACATGGGGGACTCTTGATGATAATCTGATATGTCCAGGCTGCTGCTGTGTGCTGTGTGCCGTGCTGTGCTGTGTGCCGTTCTTCTGCTTTCCCATCACCCCAGCACCACTTTTCTGTTCGTGATGTATCTTTTGTCACACATGGACTTGCTCTGAGCACAGCCTGCCATGACCAAATGTAGCTGCTTCCCACCTGCTATCAAGTGTGCACTTAGAGTTGCTTCTAGTACACAAGAACCTGGATTATACCTGCTAAATTCAAGTGGTAACAGTGGAATAGCTGTTGATGGCTAATACACCTGTGTACAAAACTGGATCTTCCTTACTTTCCAACTTAATGGAATGAGAAAGGGTAAACTACACATGCTTGTTGATTGTGCATTTTATAGTTATGCTTTTTCCTTTGAGTAAGTCTTGGCAGAGATAATTCATAGGAGTATAACACCCCCCACAAAAATGTAGAGAAAGGACACAGAACAATAAAATAATTGTTGGTTTGAAAGTGAACCATCTGGAATTCCAGAGTGTGAATTAATTATTGTATATTGTATCTTTTCACCCTTACGTACCCCTTTGTTTGTTTCTTCGTTCCTAACTTCCAGTCCCCTTCTAACACATTCTATTCCCAATTCTGTAGTTTTTAAGTAGAAAAATGTGTGTGTTACTTTATGTCTTCATCAACATTATTTCCTATCTGGCAGGCTGTTGTCCTTAGCAACAGGAATAGAAACAATCCTGGGCTCAGTAATTACAAGGAGAAAGAATAGTTCTTTTTGACAGAGGGCTAACTATTGTCTTTCCCACTGCTGCATAATGCCTATAGAATTGTCCAACTAGCAGTCCTGAGTGCTCATTTCCTGATGGCATTTGCCTGGTAAGCCTTTATGTCAAGGCCACGCTGACAAAGTCTTACGTTTATTTTGAAAATTACCTCATTAGACTATCATACATCCTGCAGAGAAAGACTCTCACTATACACTTCTACTTATGTCTTTAGCCCTGAGGTTACATATTTGGCTGGTATTTGTTCATCTAACTCCCACTCAAATTTTCACACCTGGGGAATTTGGAAAGAACAGTGTGTATGCATCCAAAATCAACACCATAACTGAATTTCTCTTTGAAAAACTTTAATGAAAAATGCAAACTAAAAGTTACTTTCATTAAGTTTAGCAAAAGAGAATGATTTTGATTGCAATAACTTCTTTGTATAACCTGCAATTTTCATCTGAAAACATTTTCTCTTAAAGCAGCATTGGAAAAAAGCTTCAGATGCTTGTGAAAAGAAACTTGAAATAAAATTTGAGTGAGAATCTAGGAAATAACAATATTACTTGAAAATAACCTTTGTACATAACAGAACAAAAACTGGTATGTCTGAAAATCAACAGAAGGGAAAAACTAAGCAAATTCTTTAAGAAAAAGGGCAGAGTATAGGTACGTAGACCTTTTTAAAAAAGGAAGAAAGTTGAAATTGCTGATGTGGTGCTGTATCTAGAAGGCTAAATCCAGCAAGGGCCAATGCTGGTAGGTTTTAGAGGTAACCACTACTGCCTCAGGGTGGTGTGTCCTAAGACCACAGCTGTACAAAAATATGAAGTATAGTATTTTACAATCCCCTAAAATGGTCAAAGTGCTTTCAAATGTAAAGTTCAGTAAAAAAATTTTGGCTTCCAGATGAGAATAGCACACAGATTAGGCATCTGGAAGGACATGAGGGAAGATTGCAAATAATAGACTAATAGGAAAGGTGGCAGGACACCAGAGACAAACTGGCTCGGCATCATGTCTGTTCCCTTGAGCTAATACTACTCACGTGGTTTGTTTGTTGTGAGTTGTAATCATCTCCAGAAATGGCTAGCTCTCCAGTATGTGTGCAGTCTCATCCAGAAATATCTGGGCAACCCAGCCTCAGGCGGAACACAGCTGCAAGATGTTCACTTCAGTGCCACATTCAGAGGGTTCAGCCACCCTGTTCCACCTGGTGTGATGTCCCTGCATCCACAGTGAAGATTATCATGAAGAACGGATTGCTGCTGCATCGGGGCGCACACAGGAGAATGTGTGAAATTCCATCCCCCACAGATTCTACACTAGAATTCAGGGTATACTGGGAAAACACTAACCAGAAAGATGAGAGAAAAGGTCAAGGAGGGAAAATAGTGATGAGGAATATATTAAACATGTTGAGAAGGGGGAGAGGGAGAGAGGGAAAGGTGATGTTAAAAACATTAAAATATATCATGAACGTGTACCAACTGCCCAAAATGAATTGATTATGTATCACAAACATGTACTAATACAAACAAATAAAAACAATTGACCAGAGAGAATCCAGTTAAAAAAGAAAATGAACTACCAGAAGATAGGGAAGAAATGAAGGTATTATAAAAGTTTTATTTCAGTAGATGAGGTGATGATGGAAGGGAAAGTTCTTGGTTGGGGAAATAGTCATTACTTTGTTGTCAAATGATGGTAGAAAACTTAGTACTGATTCTGGTAATCCTCACTGGGTGTACATTAGAGTAGAACTTCCAAATTATCAAGGAAGAAATGAAGTTAGTAGCAACTTTACCAAATTAGCAGAACTAAAGAAAAAAACTGTTAATACATCAAGATACTCCCTTTTCAAACATTTATCCCATTATTCTTGCCACTTTCTGAAGCAGTTCTAGAAGTCTCTGGTAGTTTTAAGAGGTAGGATTAAAAAAAAAAAAAAAAAAGCATGGTAAATGCTGTTGCTGTGTGCCGTCCGAAAGAAAGGCAAACTTGTTGAAACTTCGCGGTGTTTCCTCATCCACCTAACTCACTGCACTGACACTGTGCAACATCTAGCTCTTCCCCCAAATCAAATGACTGTGAAAGGTTAATGTTTATTTCAGTTCAGAACATTGAGGCAGCCACAGCAAAGCAACCAAAGACACTCAAAAATGAGACTTTCCAGAAGTACTTGCTTCATAAAGTGGCAAGAACAATGAGAAAACTTTTCAAAGCAAGGGGGAGCGTTATTAATGAGGGAAATTAAGAGCAATGTCTTTTACTATGATAAAAAATGTTTAAACATTCACTGTATTTTCCAGTCACACCATATACATACATATAGATCAAAGTATCTTTTGAAAATTAGAAAGAATTGATCATAGAATGTATTTTAATGAATGCTTAAGAGTAGCCAGAAATCTTCTGTAAAATAAAATAAGGAAAACTTGAACTGGTAGTCATCAGGGAATACAGAAAAAGAGCAGAGAAATTACTTCTTTAGCACAGTAAGATAATTATTGATCAAAACAATCTATGATATGTATTTCATAATGACTATACAAGTATGAAATTTCCAGTATAGGGGAAAAGGGTCTGTAGACAGGAAAGAAAATACAATAAGGACCTCATTGGGCTTTCTGGCTACTCCAGAAAGAGTTAAAATTGTACTGAGGGAGCAGTTAACAAGACAAGACAGCTGAAAAGCAGAGCAGGGGAAGGCTAGGCAGGCCCCTAACCAAGTTAGCCCAGCCCACCTCCCCATCTTCAGTAGAGTGCAAAGGAAACAAGGGGCAAAGGCCACAAGGAGCGACCCTCCAAGCATATTAGATACACACACATGTATACATTTGTATGTGTGTATTCCCATGCTAAGGTCACTATATTGTATTGCTGCACTGGTTAATATACATCCCCTTAATCACTTACTTTAAGTTGCCTCACCTGTAGCCTCCTCCTAATCAACCTGTAAATTCCTGAGACGAGGCCCTGAGGAGGAAAAGTAGGCCCACCTTGGAATGAATGTGCATGTAAGGACATAGGCAACAGTGCTGGAGTTGGGGTCCTGGGGCCTGGGACTGCCAATCAGGTTGTGACAAGTTCATAGGGTGGAAGAGTCCCCCAAAACAAAATAAAAGGAGGCTGAGGACAAAGGCCTGTGGGTGTCTGCCTTTTTCAATGCCCCCTGCCCAGGTACTCTTCATCAGGACAGCTTTCTATCTTCTCACTCTTTTCAAATAAAGTGTTTTCCCTTTTAAACTTTCTTCCCTCAGTTAATTACTGGTGTGGGGCTTAGAATCCTGGTTGGCTTTGGAGCAGCGGTGCAGTGCACACGCCAGACCCAATGCCAACACGTTAAAAACTCATTAATGTTTGAAGAAATGGAAATGCTTCATTGCACATTATATACATACATTGAATTATCATAATATTTCACAAAAACGTACAAATAGTATGTTCCAGTTTTACAAACCCATTATAATTAAATCATCCTGGATTGACAGCAATAGAAATAAAATAAGTATTGGAAAAGAATTAAGATTGTAGAATAGATCCAGAAATAGGTCCAAGAGGTATAGCCCCATCTCCAACCCTTTATCTATTTCCCTACCACTTATGTAAGAAAAGCATCTATTATTTAATAAATCTCATTCATGCTAAAGTTCAGTAATACTAAGCATTAAAATGAGCTTTTGAGGACTGGTCTAGGAGAACGACCACCAGTTCTGAAGTTGTAATCCCAATTCTAGTGAAAAATACAGTATTTTCTACACCATAAAAAACAAAAACAAAAAAAAATCACCAAAACTTGAATTCATGAAAACAAGCTGTAAATTGGTGGCTATCTTTGTAAAAGCATATTTATTTATTCATTTATTTATTTATTTTTATATCTCTGAAGGTGATTTGACTTTGATTTGTTAGTGGACTCTATGATCAGCTAGAGTTACTTTCCTTCAATCCCCACTGCTGGTCTTCAGACCACCTTGAAGACTCCGCCATGTCCAAGTGACCAACCTTCCGAGGCAGAGGAAGTGACTTCTTTAGTCAAGGTTTTTGGAGTCGGTGATTCTAATTCTTACTGTGTTCTCATTGAAAGTTTTTGCCTAATATTTCTAAGTCTACATGGGACAACAGATTTTAAGAAAGTGGAAAAGAAAGTTAATGTTTATTGGGCATCTATCAGAGTAAGTTCAGGTTAAGCAATTTTCTTCTAGTATGGATTAAGCAGTGGGGCTAGTTTGTGAAACACTGATCATTATTCCTGTTCAATGATTATTTAAAATGTAACATATGTTAAGTAGCTCATAAGTTAGTAGCATTTGCAAACACACCCTGCAAGTGCAGCTTCCACATCAGGAGCCAGAGCATCATCAAGACCTCAGAAGCTACCCCAAGTACCTTCTTTTGTTCACTGTCCCCTCCCCAAGGGTAACCCCCCTCCTGAGCCCCAGCACTCCTAACATCAGAGTAGTCTAGATTTTATTAGTTTTGACTGTTTTTGAGCTTTACACAGATAGAATCATAGACTCTACTCTTTTACATCTGGCTTGTTTCAATACTATGTTTGGGCAATGAATTAATATTATTACATATGGTTGAGTTTGCTTATTCTCATTACTGTATAGTGTCTGGTTGTGTTAATATACTGCAATTTACATATTCTTTCTACTGTTAGTGAACCTTTGCATAGTTTGAGGTTTTTAGCTCTTATGAATAGCACTACTGTAAATGTTCTCATTCATGCATGTCTTTTACTGCACAAATACACACATTTTTGTGGGGTACATACTTAGATAAGTAATTTTTATATCAGGGGATTTGCATTAGAAATCTTGAATCTTTGCTATTCTTTTAAACTTACAGTTTCCCAAGGTGGTTATATAAACATGCGCTCTCGCTGGCTGCACAGGGAATTCTCATGGTCCACATCCAGTTTTTGAAATCAGGTTTCTGACTGCCAACATCCAATGCTTCTTTCACTTAAATTTTATTTAAAGGTAATAACTTGGTAATGATTTTCTTTTATAAATTCCACAATTCTTTCTAAGATTTTCATTCTTTGTTCATTAAAGGAGTTTGCTTTTTTATACTGGAAAACATATCTCTGCTGTATAGAATTTAGGAAGGTCAGCAGAGTATCAGAAGCCTTGCGTAAGTATTCATTTTCACTGAGCCCAGCCTCTTCCATTTTTTCTGCATGAGTGAAAAGAACAGCAGTGTACTTCTTCCAAGCATGTCCCAGAAGTTCCTGAAAGAGAGAAGAAGTAAAACGGCTACTTGCCTTGAACTCTGCACCTCAAAAATCAGCAAAGGAATTATTAAGGTCCAGTGTAGTCAGACAACAGATCTGTGTGTCATAATATTTCTAAAAACTGATATTCATAATGGGAAGAGGATATCAGATCAGGTGCAATAAGCAAATAGAGAGTGATGGATGAGCACTCTAAAAAAACACTTGAGTTTTCTACATTATTTGACTCTTAATGTATACAACTCTGACACTGCATATTCTCTGATTATGTTGAATATGATATAATTATAACATCCAATAATCATTTGTACTTTTTTAACAACATGACTGTTAGAATCACTAAATTCCTTTAAGACAGAGGACCTTGACTAAAGGACTTACTATGATTTTAATGATTATTTATTTATAGGGATGTGTTATCATCACTAAAAACATCTATTAAGGGCTTAAAATTACATAACCTCATTACAATCTATTGATTAATCAGATGACATACCATGGAAAAACTAAGATCAAAATACATTTGGTGATTTGGAACAACTACAAAATATTCTTGTAATCCCCATCCTTCTCACTCCACATGCCTAGAATCAAACAATATCTTGAATGAATTGTTTTCATGTGGTTGAGAAATGGTGAAAACTGTTGTTCCTTTGTTTAGTTATATGTGCAAGTTGGTTATGTAATAAATTCTTGTTTGATTTGTGAAACAAGCTGATATAAAACAGAAGTAATAGCATGTGGCAAATTATTCGCACAATATGAAAGGCATCCAGAAATAACCATTTAACCTTTTTGAATACTTCCAATGTTACATGAAATAATGACAATGTGACAGTAAAATAAGACTCTCTCCATTCCAAACACTCTCATTACTGCGATATTTCCAAAGGCACTACCAGTTTATAATAGCAAGAAAAATACAAAATGCATAGGACTAAGCATAATAAGAAATATTCAAGAGTTCTAGTAATCAAAAGAAAGGAAGGAAAACAACTAACATTTGGTGCCAGGTATTATGCTAAGCACTTTATATGCACTATATATGTTAGAGAATCTTTTAAACACAGCATGGTGCTTTGTGGGAGATACTGTTACAATTCCCATTATGATACAGAGAATCTGACATATAGAGAAGTTGAGTTACATATATTAGTAAAAACTCTAGTTTAAAAATTTGTGAAAAAAACTAAACCTCAGAAATTTAATTAGTGTACAAGGTGTGATTGAAAAATATGGTGTGTACAAGGCGTGACTGAAAAATATGGTGTGTTTAAATAAAAAATTATTACAGTAAAAGATATCTTGCCATAAATCCCCCTCAAAATAGTGTGGTGGACCTGATGTGGTCAACTCGAGCCAGAACGCCCAGCTGGACTGAGTTGGTGTGAGGCTGGGCGTACGAGATCCACCTGAGGGTTGTTGCTGATGCAACATAAGGCAGAGTGGGAGCCGTGGTGTTGGCGGGCTGTTTCCCAGGAGAAGCTCTGCTGTGGCTGGTTCTTCCAATAGGAACTCGGCTGTCCTTGTTGAAGAAGGAGCTCGGGGCCTTGCTGTCGTCGAGGATGGCTGCTGTTCCTTCGGAGGAGCTCTGGTTGTCATCTCTGCTGCGAACATCGCATCCTGGTTCCAGGGATCTTTTCAGCCATCATGTGCAGACATGGACCTACATGGGACAGTGCTGTGGGCTCCCAGCCCTCAGTTGGATCTTTTGGGTCTCTAGTGCCTCGATGGACATTCAGCACCTTCTGCATTTGGCTTCTGGGTGAATATTGTAATCTATAAATGTCCCCTGTTAAATCTGCTCTCTTAAAACCATTGGCTCTGAAAACCTAACTAAGACAAATAGTTACCCTCACTTTGGACACACTCATCCCTGGTTCTTGCCACTTTCTGCAGCAGCTCTGGAGTCCTCTTTCCTGAGTGTCTTTAGCTGCCCTGTCGTGGCCACCTTCACATCCCAAATCAGTTCAACTCATTTCCCTTTCATGGTCATTTTGACTTTGGGGAAGAATCAGAAGTCACACCATGCCAGCTCTGGTGAATAAAGTGGATGAGGACTCACTGTAATGTCTTTACAGTCCTGCCTTTCAATTGGATGGCTCTCAGCAGCAGCAGTATTCACTGTATTTTTGATGGCTCCATAAAGACATAGAAAACTTGCTTCAAAAAGTGACAAGAATGATGAGATGCGTTTGAAGCAAGAAGGAGTCTTTCGAGACGGATATATAACAATGTGTCATTCAATGTAATAATTTTTTTAAAATCTAAGCATTTGCTTTTTTGATCACCCCTTGTATATTACAAATATGGGATTATTATTTATGATACTGAATAACCGAGAAGAAAAAGGAAAGAATAGAAAGAACGAAAGAAGGAAGAATGAAAGGAAATAGGACAGGTCAACCTAATATGAATGTATTCATGAAAACTATAGGCCTAAATAGCTAGAACACTTCAGGACCATGGTGAGGAATTACAGGTCCTGATACAGTGTGGCTGTCTGGCTTTGATCAGAGCCATTTATTTATATATCTGTCTCTAAAACTTGATGGAGAGCTCTTTGAAAGCCAGGTTCACATTTTTCCCCTTCAACCAAAGATTCTAGCATATTGTAAACTCCCAAAAACTAACTGTTGAATAAATTTGGAATGTAGGTCTTTATCACCATCACAAATAGAAGCCCATGGTTGTATTTATTTGTTTGAGGGTGTGGTTTTTAAGTTTAATTTATCTTTGGGACATAACATTTTACTTTCCTAGAAAGCTTCTCTTTTGTTCTTCAGTTTATGGTGGATTTGCCTGTGGACTGCACTTTCTAACTGTAGTCACAGTGACTCTCCCAAGAAATAAGCTCAACGTTTTCCCTATAGCTACTTAAAATTTGTCAGTGTACACCATAGAGCAATTGTACATTTTTTTTTTTTTTGTGGTGCCGGGGATCGAACTCAGGCCCTTGTGCTTGCAAGGCAAGCACTCTAATCACTGAGCTAAATCCCCAGCCCCTCAATTGTACATTTTTATTTTTCCTTAAAACACACTACTTCAAGAAAATCTAAATTCTGCACAATGGTTTCTCAAGAAAGTACTTTAATTGGCATATTCTATGTGTCTTGAACATATAAATTCATTTGAAAACTTTAATTATTCCCTATATATATCCACATATATCATAGTGCTGTGTAAAGGTAAGTGTCTATGTGACATCAGCATGCCAGTTTAGCTAATAGTGAGATAATAAAATTAGTGGAATGCTTGGGAATTTCTCATGCATTCAGAGTACTGTAACAGTCTGTGGTGGAGAGGAACCACTGAGCTGTAAAGTAAATGAACAGTGGTGTTACAGGTTGAATTGTGTCCTCCCCCAAATGACATCTAGTTCCCCCGAAGGTGGCCTGACCTTATTAGAAATAGGGTCATTGCAGATATAGTTAAATTAAGGTCATAAGGTTGAGTTCCTAATTCAGTATGCACTAGATGTCTTTACAAAACAGGGAAATCTTGGCAGTGAATACAGGGAGAACGTGGCATGATCATGAATAGGGCCAAGGAGAGGGCTTGGGATGGATCCTGAACTCACAGCTCTCAGAAGAAACCGACTCTGCCAGATCCTGGGCTTCAGACTTCCAGCCTCCATAACTGAGAGATGATAGTTATTGTTTAAGCCACCCACATGTAGTATTTTGTCACAGCAACTCTAGCAAAGTAATAAGAGGTTAAAAACTTAATGAAGTGTCACACATGTCAGAGGTAGGCTTGGGAAAGAAAAATATTCCGGGACTAGCTGCATTAGCACCTGGGGTGTTGCTAAAAGTGCATCAGATCCCTTAGGGCTGGACCCTGGGCTTTTGACATTTAGAAAGCACTCAGTTTATTTCTTGTGTGTATACGTATTGATGGGCTACTTTGTTTTAGGCATATTCTATAGAGTAGGACAACTGTGGAGCAAGACAGATATATATTCTGCTTATATCTAGTGGACATGATTGTGTACTATGTAAGAGCTGAAAAGAGGGGACAGCCAGCAAGTTAACAGACAGCAAGTTACCTTTTAACTTTATGTTATATTTGCAAATGTTGTGATGGAAATTAAATTGGTGTTATAGAGATAAACATTTAGCCCAGTTTTGAGTAGGTGTGGAAAGTGAGGTAAAGGGAAGAGATCAGGAAGTTTCCTCCATGGGATGATCCCTTAAATGATTCTTGAAGAATACATATGAAAGGAACATGACTGGGGATCATATGATACTGGCATTTCATTTCCATACAACTATGGACCCCTGATCACTCTTATCTCTGAAAGTTTCTCAAATTTAGAGCCAGATCTGACCCTCACTACACCCTGATGTGGCCATACTGTCCTAATAATGAAATGTTTACATACAAGTTAGTAAAGAGCTGCTTCCCTTCAGCCCTGAGCACTACTCAAACCTACCTCGTGGATATTTGTTGACTGATGCCTAGACCATACTTGTCATTAAATATTTTAGAAATATCACTGTTACGGCTTGTATCTAGACGACCCCCCAAAGTCTCATGTGCTCATAGGGTGGGGCTTTTCAGAGGTGCCTGGATTTAGGGTATGAGATACTGGGATTAAGGATGTGTTGCTGGAATTAAGTGTGTGATGGTGGGATTAAGGAAGGCCCACCCTGTTTGTGGCTGGCACCACCCAAAAGGCAGGTAGCTGGGAAGGGATAAAATGGAAAGGCAGGCTGCTTCTGCTGCTGCTCTTGCTGCTTGCTGCTTTTCTGCCTTCTGCCTGCCATGAACCATTTCTCCTCTGCCATGCCCCTCTGCCATGCCACCCTTCCTTGGAGCCAGATGACTATGAACTGAAACCTCTACAAGCTGTGGGCTGAAATAAAACTTTCCTCCTCTCTTTTTGAGTATCTAGTGTTTTGTTTCAGCAATGAGAAGAGTAACCAAAATAATCACCAAATATTTATCTTGCTAAATAAACTATTTATAGCACAGTTCTTTCCTGAAATATGTATCACAATATAGAATTCCTATCTTGCTAGGTTAGTACTTATTGAGCTAAATGGTATAATATTCATGGTATTCTTGTAGTTCCTGGTTTTCTGTGTTTTAACAATACATTTCCTCTCTGTTTCTGCCAGACATTTCCTACACTTTAAATCATTATCTCATTCAGAGGAAGGGAGTTAAAGAACCCAAGGATAATAGACTCCTAAGCTCCTAAGTTACAAGCCCAAGTGTTCAGTCACTGGAAAGTTTCTACATATTGATAATTACTTATGAAAAGTTGCTAAATTATAGAGAAACTGCACTTTTGAATTAGTGCCCCAAACAGAAGAGAGTGGTTGATTTAGCATAAAATCTTTAGATAGATTTTTGGCCAGAAAGTAGTTGAATATTTGAAAGTCGTGTTGCTTGGTGTAGAGTCATCATGTCAGTGGCCAAACATGTTCTCTGTGGACCCAGAGAAAGAATAAGTGCAGCTGATGGATACCTCACAAAAGAGCTGCAAGGGCAAGATAAGTTAATGTAAGTTATCTGGTGTTAATAATTTAAATGTAGTACTATGATAGATGGACATTTTACAATCATGAATTGTTTGGTTTTAGACTGCTAATGGATATGATTCCGTTGAGTCCTTTTGGGACAACTAGTTAGAATATAAACTTTGTTTTCCAGGAATTATGTTCGTTTTCCCAGGACCTCACCAGCCCTGCCCCATTTGTTTGTGGTTGATGAAATCATAGCATCTGGACCTTTTAGGGGGAAAGTTTTTAAAAAAGCCAACTATTACATCAACTAAGAAAAAGATTATTGTGAAGCAGGAGGACAATAAGGACCATTTTTTATATTTTATGCTATTCCATTCCCTTACTTTCATTCCATTTTAAAGTACCACATTTTCCTTCTCAGAGAACCAAAGCTGAATGATAAGATCTTTTGAGAGAATATTCAACCTTAGAGAGCATTTGTCCAAATTGCTTCATTTTACAGATGAGAGTATTGAGGCCATTTGACGTTAAAGAGCTTGACCAAAACCACATGGCTGAATATCTTCAAGCATGGGCCCATAACAAAAGCCCCGTGTTAGGCCCAAGTTCTTCCTACTAAGTTGGAGCTTCTCAATTTAACCTTACTAAGCCAGTAAACTTTTTTTCCCAGATTTTTTCTAAATTAATAACAAAAGTTACTTTTTATATTTATAAATCAAACCCATATAAATAGGATTTCATTCTTATTTTCTTTTGAAGCCATTCAAGGTAAACGTAAAGAAGTTTACCTATAAACTTCTTTATTAGTTTAGTATTATAAATGATATATACAGATTTTAAGATAAATATTAACAATAACAATGACCAGAGATAACATTTACTGTGTACCAGCCCTGTGGCAGTGTCTCACTTAAGCAAATTACTATTATGCTAAGATGCCATTAATCCCAAAAGTAATTCAAGCAGATACTATGCTCATTTCCAATTTACCAGTGATGTTTAGAAAAGTCACTTGTTCCAGGTTGCTGAGCAAATAAGTAGCTAAGTGGGTGCTTGAGCTCCAGATCTTAACCTCCTAACATGTCCCTGTTATCTACGGTTCATTTGAATGAATACACATCACAATCTGGGAAAAGCAATAAGGGTAAGTTTTTACCACTTCCTGTGGATCTATTATAAGATAGGCACTATGCTAATCATGTCATATTTATTACCTCTAGTGCTCAGAACTCTTTAAAAATGTAGGTAAAATTATCCCTACTTTGCAAGTGGTGAATTGAAACCAAGAAAGTCTTATTAACGTCAGGCTTGTTTTTAAAATAAAATTCTGTCTCATAACTAAGTCCAGGGCCTGCACTGGCTCTCTGAGCCTTCTGTACACTCACCTGCAATATCCATGGCTGAGTTGTTCATTATGAAATAAAAAGGCACACTTGAAGCAGGCATGGACATAGTAATAATATATACTACCAGGCTAGTGGGAAGAATATGGACGTTAGCTGCTTCCTAGGTTCACCTCCTAGAACAGCCTGACTATATGCTAGCTCCTTCCTTGAAGTGATTTTATTATATCCTCTTGCAGCCATTATTTGTGGATTTTGTTTTTAACATTCAAAGAATTTTCCAGGTAACACTCAGATGAATTATAATTCCTTTGATTTCCCACTTTTGGGGGGATGACACCTCCATCATTGTGCCATTAACAAAGACAAAGAGCTCATTTGGGGAAATGTTTCATCGTCACAGCTGGAAGCCTCTAACGAGCACACATCGAATTGTTTCTCTGATATGAGAGACCATAATTGTAAATAAGGACAAAGAGGTGTAATAGATATTATATAAAAGGAGGATGGTGAGCAGAGGAGAGAAGTACTAGAAGGAAGGAAGGGGAAAAGCAGAAAGGCAACAGGGGAAAAAGAGGGGAAAGGGAAAGTGTGGAAAATGATGGATGATCCTGCTG
>PVJO010027875.1:0-19021 GCA_004026905.1 Hystrix cristata
TGCACATAATGTCTACCTTCATTGAGGTTACTAGGATCCTGTACATGGGGTATTTTTATTTTACCTATTTCCCCATCCACTCCCCTTTGCTCCTTGCCCTTGGTCCACTGGACCCCTTCCCATTGGCAAAAGATCCATCCTCTTGTCTGCTTCTATCCTTCCTTCATTTTTCTCTTAGTTTTTTTCTTCACCTCACTCAAATGAGAGATACCATGCAGTATTAAAACCCATTTGTCTGCTTTATTGCACTCAACATTATATTTTTCATCTCCAACAATTTTCCTCCAAATGCCTCAAATTTGTCCTGATTTATAGCCAGGTGGTATTCTATTATATATATATATATATATATATATATATATATATATATATATATATATATATATATATGTGGTATCTATCTATCTTTAGCTATAGATAGATAGGTAGATAGATACCACATTTTCTTTATACAGTTATGTGTTCAAGTGTATACAGTCTGCTTCCAGAATTTAGCTATTATGAATTGTGCTTCTGTAAACATTGGTAGGCATGTATTGCTGTAATATGATGTCTTAAATTTCGGGGAAAGATGCCCAGAAGGGGGATACCCGGGGATATAGAATTTCTAATTTTAGTTTTTGCAGATATCTCCATACTGGTTTCAATAATGGTCATACTAGTTTACATTTCCACCAAAAATGTAGGAGGGTTCCTTTTTCACCACAGCCATGTCAGCATTTATTAATTTTGTATTTCTTTCTTATTTAGGGGTGTGTGTGCTGGGCATCGAACTCAGGGCCTTGTGCTTGCTATGCAAATGCTCCTACCACTTGAGCCAAATCCCCAGCCACTTTTGGATTTCTTGATAATTCCCATATTTTCTGAGTAAGATGGAATCTTCTTTTAATTAATATATTGTATTGGTACATTTTAGATATACACAATGAATACATTCATCACAGGGAATTTGTACCTGTACATGATGTATCTTGACTAGTTTTTTCCCATTCCCCTCCTCTCCCTTCAAACCCTCTGCCCATCTTTATTTACAAATGCTTTGTTTCCATAAGATATTTCTAGGTAAATAGATACACCTTGAGACCATATTCTGAAGGGAAATAAATTGGACACACATATTTAAGTACCACATGTTTTCTCTGGTGTGAGAAACTTAAAGTGTAAGGACCAAAATGTATAACAGACATTGTGAAATAGGAAGAAAATGTTACAATGGAAAGGGGAACTAGGGAGGGGGGAGTGGGAAAGGGACAAAAGGAAAAGAACAAAAAGGGGATAATAATATGGAATTTTAGAGTTCCTTTAGTTTGCATCTCTCTAGTGGCCAGGGATGTTGGACATGTTTTTCCATGTTTGGTGGTCATTTTTACTTCTTCTGTGAAGTGTCTGTTCATTTCACTTGCCCATTTTTTGACTGCATCTTTAATTTTATGTGGTCTAGTTTTTTTCTGAGTTTGTTATACATTCCAGATATTAGGCCTTTGAGGAGTAGCTGTCAAGATATTTTCCCATTTTGAAGATTGTCTCTTCACTGTACTAACCAATGCTTTTTCTGTACAGAAGCTTTTCCGTCTGATATCATCCTATTTCTTGATTCTTGCTGTTATTTCTTGTGCAATTGTGGTTCTGTTTAGAAAATCCTTTCCTACACTTATGGCTTCAAGTGTTTTACCTGCTTTGTCTTCTAGTAGGTTTAATGTTTCTGTTTCCATGTTTAGATCTTTGATCCATTTTTATCTTATTCCATGGTGGGAGATATGGGTCCAGTTTCAATCTTCTGCATACAGTAATCCAGTTTTCCCAACACCACCCATTGACTAGGGTATGCTTTTGGCCCCTTTGTCAAAGATCGAATAGTTGTATATGGGGATCTTTCTGCATCCTCTGTTCTGTTCCATCGATCCACGTGTCTGTTTTCATTGTGGTGCATGCCATCCTTTAAATCACTGTTGCTTGAAGTCAGGTGATAGAAGGCCTCCTTCTTGATGTAAGTAATATGCACAACATTGCCCTGAAGATACATAATCACACGTGAGAGGAATAAGGATGTGGAAGTATCATTTTGAGGGCCAGAACTCAGCTCAAAACAGAGACTTCCTCTGGGTGACTCCATAGAGAGATCTCTTATTAAGGGACCAAGCAGAAGGGGCTCAGTTCTCTGTTTAGGAGATCTTGTTGGGTGTGACTCTGGCCTATCCCAGATCCACCTGGTGTGTTAGTCATTTTTGCCTTACATTAAAGGTATTTGAACTAATCAATTTAAAGATAAAAACACTTTATTTTAGTTTGCAAGATTTCACTCCATAAGTGGCGGGCCTCAGAGCTTTGGAGCCCACAGTGTGGGATGATATTCTGCTGAGGAACAAGTGATGGACCAATGCTGTGCAGTTCAGGGTAGCTGGGAAGACTGGAGGGAAGATCTTGCTTTCCACTGTGCCCTTCAATGACCCCAGTGACTTGACTTCCTCCTAGCTGGCTGTAGCTCTTGTGGGTACCACAACCACTCAAGTATCAAAAGCTGCAGAACTGATCTTTAGCACATTGTCCTTTTTGGGGGACATTTCACGTCCAAACTAGAGTACACGGGACTGTGAGTAAAACATTTGGAAAAAGAGGCTACCTCATATAGGGCGCAGTGAAGCCCTAGTTTGGAACACTCCTCACTCTTCACTTGTGAAGTCATAGTAATGAACAATAATTCTCTTTGTGTAAGAAGGGGGGGGATGCTGGGAATTGAGCTCAGGGCCGTGCAATTTCTATGTAAGCTCTTTACCACTGAGCTAACTCCCCAATCCAGAAAGTGTCTTTTTTGTCAATGTTTTGTATTTTGAGTGACTACTTTGAAGATGATACACAATATAGTAAGCACTGCTGTTCTCTTAAATCATGAAAATTTATTTTTACATACAATTGAAAAACCTCACTTTATGATCCAAGCATATTAGTAGAAAGGTTTGCTATTCTCATCAGAACGGAAGGTAGGTTCAAGTTCAAAATTTCAAGTATCATAATAACACCCGAGATCATTACATAATCTAATTGTGTGGGCTAAATGAACAATGAAGTAGACTAAAAGAATTGTTCATATGAGTTCACAAGGATGCAGATGTCAGGGAAACACTCATCAGTTACATAGTCATGGAAGAAAGTTCAGCTCGGCAGTGTCACACGGGATGGAACACGCACGGCTGTAACTGTGGGGCCTGAAGCTTGTGTCCAGATGTTAACACACACTCCCGTCTCCTGACATGCTTTATCCACACTCTCCGACATTCCTTTCCCTGAAACTGATCCATAAGAATTGCTAAAATTGAGGCCCCAAGTCACATGCTTCTTCTGAGCAGTCAGAGCAACAAAATAGAGTTTGGAGGCTGAACTCATTTGTCAAACATCACAGAATTGGATAAATCAAAGAGAAATGTAAGGGAAAAATTGAAATTTAACTGGACATTCTATTAGGTGGTCATTTTAGAAATGCGGGGTGAGGTGAGAGGTGGGTTTTCTGTCTCACCTGTCTTCTTCTCACTTTATTAGGTCCTAGACACTCAGGCTCAAGTCAGTGACACAAGAATGTCAAGGGCCTCCCAGCAATGAGAAGCCTCAGACCTGTGATCATTTCCTTGTTCCTCAAGCTGTAGATAAAGGGGTTCATCATTTGGGGGATCACAAGGTACATTACAGAAGCCACTGAATTCTTAGTGGAAGACTTGGTAACTGTGGAACTCAAGTACACACCAAAACCCGTCCCATAGAATAAAGAAACAATACAGAGGTGAGACCCACAGGTGGAAAACGTTTTATACTTTCCCCCAGCTGAGGGCATTCTCAAAATACAGGAGACAATTTTAGCATAAGAGAAAATAATTCCAGCAATGGGGACACCAAAAAAATATGTTTCCTGCTGAATATACCAGAAGGGTATTTATAAAGTTGTCAGAACAGGCCACCTTGATGACCTGAGCGAGTTCACAGAAGAAGTGATGGATTTCCAGGTCTGTGCAGAAGGACAGCCACAGCGCCATCAGACTGTGGAGCAGGTCGTGCACAGTGCCAATGAGCAGGGAGAGCAGGACCAGCAGGACACAGAGACGGGGGTGCATGATGACCGTGTACCTCAGAGGGTGACAAAGGGCCACGTAGCGGTCATAGGCCATCACTGCAAGGAGACAATTTTCTAAACAACTAAAAACCAATACAAAGCAGAGCTGAGAGAAGCACCCTGTATAAATCATGTTATAACTCTGTGTTTGGATGTTCACCAGCATCTTTGGGATCATGGTGGTGCTTATACAGACGTCAGCCACAGACAGGTTGGAGAGGAAGAAGTACATGGGGGTGCGGAGGCGGGAGTCAGAGCTGACGGCCAGGATGATGAGCAGGTTCCCGAGCACCGTGACCAGGTACATGGCCAGGAAGAGGCTGAAGATGAGGGGCTGCAGCTCTGGGTCATCCGTCAGCCCCACAAGACGGAATCCTGAGGCAGCTGTTTGGTTTTTCAGTTTCATGTTGATGAACTCGACAGAAAAGTTGGAGTGGAAATGAAGTAGTATGACTGGTTTCTGGTTGAGCAGCACCTCCCGGGGGATGAGGGAATGTAAAATCTTGGTAGCGCTAAGAATGGATGATGTACGCCATCAGGGAAAGAGCATCAGTGTTCTGTTTTAGCATTTACAGTAGAGGAATTCAACATTTGCAAAGTGTTTTTAACACCGCCTAAAAATAGGGAACCATTTCTGATTTACACTCAGGTCTTTTCTCTGCTCTCTTTCTTCCTCCACTTGTCTTCTCTTCTCTTCTCTTCTACTCCTACTTTATTTGCTGAACACACATACTTTTCCAGAATTGTGGGGATTCCTGAGATTAGAGTATAGTGTAAGGTACAGAATTTTTTGGTAACTAGCTCATGCCTTCAGACAAACAGAAATATAAGACTGGACTTATCAAATCTATTTTCCACAGCAGCAGTGTTCAATCTTCTTTGGCACCAGGGACCAGTTTCATGGAAGAGAAATGTTCCCCAGTCTTGTGGGATGTGGGGGACCTGCCATGTTGGGGAAATTCAAGTGAATGACTTTTACCATGTACTTTACGTCTATTATTATTCCATTGTTTGAATGATCACCAGTAACATACAATGAATTAATTATGCAACTCACCATAATGCAGAATCAGGAAAATGAAATAATGGGCAAGCCTCATGCAGACTAAAATAAGGGTTGGATTCTGATTTAAAGGCCGCAGACAGACACAGTTGTACAACTAAATGTATCAACTTGCTTACCACCTTCTGCTCACTGACAGGATGTTGATGAATCTGCAACTGATTCAAATGCAATCGACTTTCTAAGTTCTTTGTGAAGTTCACCCTCTCTGCTAATTTTGATCCTATTTGCGTCCGTTCCCCAGCAGTGACGTCACTGCCGAAGATCCACCTCAGACCATCAGGCGCTAGATCCTCCCGAGGAGCAGGCAAGCCAGATCCCCGGACATGCGGGATCCGTCTTCCCATCGGAATCTAGCACCACTGCTGACCTGACAGGAGGCGGAGCCCAGGTGATAATGCAAGCTGAGGTGAGTGGTTGTAAATACAGACACAGCTTTGTTCACTGGCCTGCCGCTCACCTCCTACTGCGTGACCCGGTTTCTAACAGGCCGTGGAGCAGTCTACGGCTCGGGGTTGGGGAACCCCATTCTGGAGCAGTGGTCTCTAATTTCGGCAAGTCTCAGAAATTCCTGAATGCTTGTCAATTTATACACGAGACTGTTTATCTTCCCCCCCCCACGGACCCACATGGATGTGACTTAGACAAAATGTACATGCTGGTTGCCAAGTACTAGGTCAAAGTTCTGGTTGTCAGAGTGCTGAGTAGATCACTTGACTATCTCTGCTAGTACCTCTGGACAGGACAGAATTAGCATTTCTAAATGTTCATGTAACTCCCCTTATTTTCCTTTAATTATAATAGTTCTAGGAAGCAAACAAATAATTCTAACATAATAACTGAGTAAACAGAATCTCAGAGAGCCCGTGCTTTTTCTACATAAGCAAAAAAGTATTTCCTCAGAAGTAAGGAGGACTTGCGGACCTATTAGGAGGTAGATTAGCTACCAAGAGCAAAAATACAGCATTTTTTTTTTTGAGAAATATGCACAAACTCAAGACTCGAACATGGCCTCGACCAGTGGTGGTGAACCTACGGCCCGTGTGCCACAGTGGAGTGTTTGTTATCACTGAAAGCTCTAAAAGGTTCGCCATGACTGGCCTGGACCCACGACTGTGGATTTCAAGCACCTGGACATTTCAAAAATCACTATAAGGAAGATCACTGTGGCTTGGTGGATACATTTATACTATCTTCTACATCACTGAGCAGCGGAAACTGAATTCAAGAGCAGAGCCATGACTGGAGATGGACAGGGGCAACTCTGCATCTGACAGATGAAAACTGGGCTCTAAGCTTTTAACTATGTATTATATGTTATCACTTATATATTGGTCTATAATATATCTAGTTGGACTGACTTCATAAAAATATGGGAGAAGATGATTTGGATGATTGAGCACAGAGATATACTTTAAGGATTTTTGCATCTAAGGTAAAAAGAATGAGCCTGTAGGCTGAGCAGAAAGAGACATCTAGAGAAACTTCAAAGTTTTTCAAGAGAAATTCACATAGATTATAAATGGAGGTGTCTGACTGCACTGTTGACTTCATCGTGCCCCTTGATGTGGCCACAGCGAAGGACCAGGATTCCCTCGCTTCAACCCCGAATACTGCATCTGAATAAATGCACACAGGCCCACTCTAGTTGCCATGTGCTCCAGGTGGCTGACAGCATGTCACATCTTGTAAGTGGCAGGATTGAAACGAGACCCACACTCAAGATGGAGGAGGCTCCTGAATGCTTAAGAGTTACAGGTATTGTCATGATGAGGCAGCTTCAGTAAGTGCCTGACGATTAAATCATTATCTATTAACATGGTATGTCACAAATGTTTTTTTCCAAAGCTGAAAAAAGAGAGGAAGAATACACAAGTGGAGATTTGAAAGTTGAGAAAAATAACACCATTTTCAATGCATCCTAAGACAAATCTTAGAACGAAAAGCACACAGTCTTCAAACACAACTTTCCACACACTTGTGCAGCTGTGTGGGGAGAAATTGGAAAGATTTCAAGATGGTCCATGAGAAAGTGTGCTGGAAACCTCAAGGGTTAGCATAATTGAGGAAGTTTAATATTTAATCAATACAAATGCCTACCCAGTGAATTCGTTGTGTGTGAAATCCAAGTTCTGTGAGATTACTGGGACAACAGATTGAGAAAATGAAATAGTAGTCTTAAAAACTTCTTTTCCCAATATGGTAGTGGCCGCTCCCTCTTCGTCAAATGCCACAGTTGTGTCACCTTCCAACCTTCACCCCTTTCTGCCCCTGTCTGTCATGAGGGCCACAGACAGCTCCCCTCCCTTGCCCTGGCCATCAGTTCTTTTCTCCCAGGTGTCTTTTGAATCACACCCATATTTACTTACAATATCAGGAAGATGGACAGCACATTTAAATTCAGTAAGAATGGCTATTATAAAGTAATCAAAAGCCAATAAATGCTGGGGAAATTGTGGGTGAAAAAGGAAACCCTCCTACATTATTCATGGGGATGCAATCTTCTACATCCACTATGGAAATCAGTGTGAAGGTTCATTAGAAAACTAAAAATAGAAATCTGTTAGGCCCAGCTTTATCTCTCTGGGTAGCTTCCACCAAGAGTTGAAGTCAGTATATTTAGACAATGATAGCCTTTTTTAAAAAAGTGCAGTCGGTAGTGTCAATAAAAACAGATGCAATATTCTGTGCAAAACATAGAGAACAAAAATTGAAGTTCGAGGAACACAGTTATGTATCGAGTTTGCTGTGTATTTGTCTTTTTAAAGCACCTTAGGTATATTTACAATTATAGTATTTTGTCTCTATACAAGTTGTGTTTTCATATGAAAAATTCAGTAAGGCTTCCTGATAAGATGTAATAGATAGAGATAGCTAAACTGGAGGATTGGAATTTGTTACAGAAGTTCAATCTGTTACGTGTTCAAGATATGTGAAGTGGAGGTGAGCAGAAGCAGTCAGGAGAAATGAATGGTGTAGACCTGCTTTGGGGGACAGGAAAGCAGCCACCTTGAGTTTCTGTCCTCTGCAGAGCTGGTCTTTAGGAACACGCACTCCTGGGATCAGATGGCAGTAACATGTCTGCTCTAATGAGGAGCGCTGGATATTGAGCCCCCCGGGACACAGAGACTGTAGGAGTCAGCCAGGGAAAGCCTCACTCAAAGCCCTGCCCCATCAGGAGGCTGGTCCTCCAAGGGATGATCCTCCCTGACCCAGAACGTGCGGGCTCAGTAGACACCTCGGCCCTTTCTGAGAACGGATCATTGTCTTTCACATCCAGGTGAGACGCTGAAGAGCAATCTCAGGGGAGCAGCCATGAACCCAAAGTTTCTTAGTGAATGATTCGACCCTGAGCACAGGCATTTGGCTACACTCTCACCCAGGGGGAGCTGTGAGGGCTGCACATATAGAAGATGGTGAGAAACAGGTCCCCACGAGCCTGAACATCACTTCTTGACACGTTTTCATTTACTTTTTTACCAATATTCATCCAGCTCTTGTTCTGCTGAGCACTAACTCTCTTGTCAAAGCCAGAGGGATGATTTTACCTGGGAACAGAAATCTAAATCTGTGTGTCCTTAAAAAAGATAAGTCACATTAAAAAATCTGTCATTTACTTTAATTATTTTGATGCTTATGGGGAGAATTTGCCTCAATGTGTGGATTTTCTGGAGATGTTACAGCAATACACACATAATGGTTTAATTAATGAATGAAATTCACTTTCTCACAGTTCTGGAAGCTAGAAATGGACAGATCAGGGTGTGAGCAGGGTTGGTTCCTCCTGAGTTCTCATCTTGGCTAGACGGCTTCTTCTCTCTGTGTCTTCTGTGGTCTTCCCTCTCTGTCTGTGTCTGTTCTCTGATTTCCTTGTAAAGATTGCTGGGCCACTGGACTAGGGCTCCATCTAAATATTACCTTTTAAGTTAATCGCCTTTTCAAACAACCTTTTTAATGCAGCCATGCTCTGAAATATCGGGGGTACATTTCATTCCATAAATTTTGAAATGGTTGAATTCGGCCTAAAAAACCAAGTCCCTCTCTTGTTCACTTTTCAGTTTTTTCAGTCATGAGTCTGTAGAAAGTTTTGTCCTGGCCTCAGGGAGAAAGGGGCTCTGAAGACTCTGAGGAGGGAGGCGGAGATGCAGGAAGCCCCACCCTGCAGCTCCCCAATCCCTGTGTCCTGCTCTCTAAAACCACCACATGTTTTAAGGAGGCAGATCAGGGAGTGTGAAATTAAAGACAGTGACAAAACATGACCACATCTCAGCTCTTTCCAGAACTGAGAGATGCTTTGCTATTTCTGTTTCAGGTCTTTGTAAATGAAGTAATTAATAGAGTCACACGGAAGTCACTTTTTTCATATTCCCTTCCATTTACAGGATTCCTTTCCCAAGAGTGCCTTCTTGAATGTGTGTAGATCCCCTGCACATTGCTCTAGGTTGTGTATAAGATCAAAAATAAAAACAGTAGCCATAATACCCAGAAGTGTGGGAAACCAGAAATACATTGTGTTGTGAAAATAGACTAGAATACTCTGCTGGTTAAGATTTCTGAAGGAGAATTATATATAGCGATATTAACCAAAACTAAATTAAAAATTATCCTAATTCTAAAAAGCACGTATGGTAGGATCCAGTTCATAAAGTAATTAAAAGGTAGCACATTTCCATATTTTGTTATTTGGAAACAATTACCAAGCATTCTAATAACTGGGACAATATTTTTGTCTAATTAGGGTAGTATGATAGTTTCTCTGCGAAGAAGTAAATTCTAGTTTCTGCAAGTAATTGTATGGTTTGCTTCATTTAGCCTCTATTACTTCTTGTAATAAAAATACTTCACACAAGCATGTAAGGTGTGTAATTGTTGACTTTTGTATAGCTGGTCTTGCATTATTCTCTGTACTTTCTGTTAAGTGTCCATAATCATTTATTGTAGTATGCACACCTCTGCAGGCTCAAGAAAACTTAAAAGTTTCTCATGCTGTAGACTTTTTCCACATAATTTTTCCTAGCTTGACTATGCATAATTTTCATGATTCATCTAATTAATTAATTTCATTTACCTAAATATGTTATCATATATCCCAACCAAATTGATACGTATGTATATCACTGATGTTACTTTCCCTCCTTACTTCTCTCTGTGACCAAGAGTCCAGAGATAGTTTCTACACAGAAACTCTCACCTGAAATTTGCATTCATCAATCTAGAGATGTTCTTTCTTTCCTTTCACTTAACTCAATTGCAACAGCCCATTTCCTCCTTCCGAGAGCTGAAAAGGTCCATGTGCTCTTGTTCACCAGAGACACAAACTCGTAAACACACAGACAGACAGACAGACACACACACACGCACACACACGCACAGAATATGCAGTTTAGGGAAGGTCCGTAGCGGAGTCCCACCTGCCCACCACTGTGCTGCTCTCTTTATTCTCATCAGAGAAATTTTCCTCTGTGTTTTCATCTTAAATTCACTTTCACATAAGCCAATCTGCACAAATAAAAAGTGTATATATTTAGGAAGTACTATGTGATGATCGAGGGAGGGAGGACAAATTGAGAAATGCCTATGAAGCCACAGCTACTTATAACATCCACCAAGCAGTTCCCATCAAATACGTGGGGACGACTCACTTCTCATCCATCTGAAGCGTTTTCTCCACACAGAGGAAGTACTTGAGCTTGCAGGAAATTCAGAGTGTGGAGTCCGCTATGGCACCCAGCAATGATCACTTTCAGAGCTGCTTCTCAATCCGGGGAGATGACGAACACAACTTCCCAGGAAGACTTGGGATGGAAACTGTGATTTTCTAAATGTGGGTTTGTTGTAAGGTTGTGTTTTTTGGACACTAAAAAATTGTTTTTCTTTCCGTGTACTTTTAGAGGAACTTCTGATTTTCATACTTTCTTCGCTCGAACTGCTTGGTGTTTATTTTATTTAATGATGCGCTCCCAGCTCTTTAGTGGAAGAAGTTCTCACAGAATGAGACAGAGTATGTTATCCATATTTTTACAGTTTCACATAGAAGTAACTGCTAAAACGGGTTGCTTTCATTTCAGTGGGAGTCATGAGCTGCAAGTTTATCTGCAGCATTTTCTAATTTCTGTTCACAACCAACTGATACATGCCTCCCATCTGCAAGAATCAACTTGATGTGTAGAAGTGGGCACACCTAACGTATCAAGGAGAAATTTGCGCCTATACTCAGGAATACACTTTTAAATTCATAACGGGAAATCGTGAGACCATCTGGACCACTTACACATGTCAGTTCCACCCTATTCAGAGGAGTGAGCGAAGCTTCTTCAAGACATTCGAATGAGCAGTCAGACCACCAGGTCCCTCAGTCACCTCCAAACACAGACAGTGTGGTCTGTGTCCACGACATTTCCCGTAACTCGGTGGGGCCAATAGCGGAACCGGGTGGTTCATATTCTGACAAGGCCTTCGGGTGACTGGTGGTACGCCAACACTGGAAACCATTGCTCTAGATTAATCAGATCAGTTCAAACTCACTTTGCTTTTTTCTCGAGGGCATGGAAAATGTCTGAAAGAATATTTGTGTCTTATTCTCTATTATAGTGTCACTCTTTGCCACGAAGTGCGGAGAAGAGTTGGTGTTCGATCAAGACAGTAGAAGTTTGAATAGGTTTGAGACAAGACACAAGCAGGGAGAATACCTGTGAAGCTTTGCATATTCACAAGACTGATAAAGGAAACTTCTTTTTTAAAGCAATGATTCTCAGAATTGAGAGATATTCATCATGAGTGATAAAACATAGTCTACTGTTTCTCATCTACAGACACCTCAAAAGTAAATTTATAGCAGTACAAAAAATTTAATAGTTACTATATTTCCAGAAGATACATCTGCTCCTTGCATATATATACACCATTTTTTTTCATTTAACTGTCACCTTATGTTTTCCATCAGATCTATGGAGATCATGGAACCCATAAACCAAACAACTGTCTCAGAATTCCTCCTCCTGGGACTGACGGATGACCCAGAGCTGCAGCCCCTCATCTTCAGCCTGTTCCTGGCCATGTACCTGGTCACCCTCCTGGGAAACCTGCTCATCATCCTGGCCGTCAGCTCTGACTCCCGCCTCCACACCCCCATGTACTTCTTCCTCTCCATCTTGTCCTTCACGGACATCTGTATAACCACAACCACAATCCCCAAGATGCTGGTGAACATCCAAACACGGAGTCAGAGTATCTCTTACACAGGCTGCTTCACCCAGCTTATTTTTGTCTTAACTTTTGCATACCTGGAAGCTCTTCTCCTTGCAGTGATGGCCTATGACCGCTACGTGGCCATTTGTCATCCGCTGAGGTACATGGTCATCATGAGCCCCCGCCTGTGTGGCCTGCTGCTTCTGCTCTCTGTGTCAGTCAGCACAGGGGACGCCCAGATCCACAGTCTGATGGCGCCGCGGCTGTCCTTCTGCACACAAGTGGAAATTCACTTCTTCTGTGAACTTGCTCAGGTCATCAAGCTCGCCTGTTCGGATACCCTCATTGATAACATCTTGGTCTATGTTTCATTTTGCATAGTTGGGGGTATTACTCTTGGTGGAATCATTTTCTCTTATGTTCACATTGTGTCCTCTGTCTTGAGGATGCCGTCACGGGGAGGAAAGTATAAAGCCTTTTCCACCTGTGGGTCCCACCTGTCGGTTGTCTCCTTGTTCTACGGGACAGCTTGTGGCGTGTACATCAGCTCTGTGGTGACTTACTCACCAGGAAAGACTGCAGTGGCCTCAGTGATGTATTCTGTGCTTCCTCAAATGCTGAACCCCTTTATCTACAGCCTGCGGAACAGAGACATGAAGGAGGCCTTGAGAAAACTCATTGGTAGGCTACCTACTCTTCTGCGTTGCTTCATTGGCTTTGGATTTATGAGATTAAAGAAAGTCACAATGACAGAATTCCTCAGGAAGTAGAACGTCTGACTTTCACCATTAAATTCTAAAATGAACAGATTATGTAAAAGTGAAGTTTGTTTTAGTTTGGTTTTGCTGCCTGACTGTTTTTCTCTCTAGATCTGTGATCTTAACAATTGGTTTCCATTCTCTGAAGATGCTTTCTTTATTCTGCTCAAAGAATCAGAGTCAGGACGAGAGGCTCTAGTTTTAGTGATGCTACTGGATACATGCGTATGATTTTCACTGACAAAGAGCAATTTTACATATTTATGTGCTACAGTATGAATTACATGTATACAGTACGCACACATCATTAATTGATCTGACCAGTTCATTGGGGTATCCACTACCTCATATATTTACCATCAACTTTATGTTGGAAACATTTCATAACCTCTTCTTGAAGTAATTGCTTTCAACTGTAATTTTCCTCCTGTGCCACTGAACCTTAGAAGTTATTTCTCTTGTTCAACTGTACCTCTGATACTTCTAGTCATTCTCACTTTATTTAATTTAATTTATATATTCACTACAATATCAATATGCTTACTAGTATATGTTCATAGTAATAATGTTTGCATTTCTTGTGTGGAGTTGGTATGTGGACATGACACATAGTAATTCCTTTTTCATCTCTTTGTCCCCTCCCACTCTAACCTCTTCCTCCATCTCTTGATTCCCTTCCAATTTGAGAAAGACTTAGCCCCCTACTTCCAATTATCTATTTTTTAATTTTGCCATTTACTTATAATTCAGGTTTCTCATGTAACAAAAATCATTCAATATTTAAGCTTGTGTATCTGATTTAGTTCACTTAGGATTATTTTTCCCGGTACATCAGCTTTCCTACACATGATTCCAGTTTATATTTCTTTATGGCAGGTTAATGCTCTATTTTGTATAATAAGACATTTTTTTAATCCACTCATTTCTTCATGGACATGTAGGCTGCTGCCAAGATTAAACTATCAGGAATTGTGCTGCTATAAATGCAGCTCTGCCCAGATTACAGCAATATGATGTTTCTAACTCTTTTGAGAACGTGCCTAGAATGTGTTCAGCTGAGTCAAATGGAATTTCTAGTTTTTGTCTTTCAAGAAATCTCTGTAACCCATTTCCACAGTGGTTGCACAAGTTCACTTTCCCACCAACAATGTGCAAGGGTTCCTTTATTCAGGTCATTTGCTTTTCTTTGTGATACAGGAGATTCAACCTAAGACTGCAGGAGCCCTTTGTCAATCCTAGAGACTCGCTTCTGCCTGACTGCATGACTGAGGCCACTTCATTTGTCCTCCAGTGCAGCACACAGTGCAAAATGGGAGCTAAGTCTTTGTACACACTTTAGAGATTAGTGGGACTTATCTTTCTGCTAAATCATATCTTTATGACACAAATTTTACATGCAGTGTACTCATTTTTTCACCTAAGCTTTTAACTTCATCATTGAACACACGTTAAGTTTTCAAATCGCTGTAACTATAACATACACAGTCAACAAGGAGAGCCTCCTTTCATTACCGGGACCCCAGAGGCAGAGAATGTGCTGGATCAGGGACACGGCTCCTTCATTCAGTCCTCGATCCCTCCACAGGCCGGGCCAGTGCGGGTCTCCAGTCACCTCCCCAGGCGGCTGCAGCACGTGCAGGAGTCACACCCAGGGAGGATTCCGGGAGACAGAACCCCGAGTGCCCTCCCCGGGCCAGATGATGGGAGAATTTCAGTCATACCAATTGAATGACCTTCCTTGACGAATGGAATGACAGCCCCCAAATAATCTGTCTGCACACAAACTCTCTCATCATGAATATTAACTTCTATGAAAAAGAACACAAGTTACTTATTGAGAAGGAGAAACTTCGCGGAGGATTATTTATCCTGGATTATCTGTGTGGGTCCTCAGTGTAATCCCAGGTTTGCTTAATGTGGAGACAGATGTGGAGACGTCAGAGCAAAGAGGAGCCGCCGTCACCAGGGAGCCGGACACGTCAGTGACGCAGTTACTATCCGATCGTCAGTGTCACGCATTTAGCCCCTCAAGTCTGTCAAATCCACACGACACATATCTTTATAGCCCACAGTTTATTAAATTCACGAAATTATTAAAATGTAAATTTCAGAAATGTGTTTTGTTTCTGTCTTTTCTTCTCTTTGTTTCCTTTCAGAGATTCAAACTTGCTCTCGGGTTTGGCAAGAATGTATTTCTCTTCTGTGATCTCTGGGTTTGTGTTACCTGGTGACAGCATAAAATGTGCAGGTGTCTGATGTTGATTGAAGTAGGAGTTGCTGGTTTTCTGTTTTGTTAATAAAACTGTTTGCTCTCTTTTGGGTCTCCCAGTAGAAGTGAGAGATGGCATTTTCTTTGGGTTGGAACTGTTGCCTCTTGGAGTGTAGCTTTTCTCCTTGATAGTTCCAAAGATTTTTCTTCAGCGATTGAACAAAGTTACATTTCTATTTGGTGGTCCTGTGGCAAACATTTATATTAATTGTTGCAAACATTCATATTATTGCAAACATATATATTGTTACATATAGAAGACGTCAAATGTTTAAAATTAATTTTCATATCTCTTATTATTATGTTGACAGATTTTTACATATTGAAGACCATTGGTTTATCCCCTTTAGTGAAATAGCTATTTTTAAAAAATTTTTAATTTTATTTTAGTAGTACACCTTTATGGTACATACTGTTTACACCCTTGTGTGGAGTTGATACATGTACACAGCACATCTTAAGTCATTTTTTCATCCCTTCTCTCTCCTCCTCATCTCACTCTATACACACACCCTTTCCCGTCAGTGACACGCAAACCCCGTTTCTCCAGGTGCTGAGCAGACCCGTCTCCTTGAGCCGCCTCTGTGCCTCTCTTACAACACTTACACAGCCATTCGGAAACCCTGCTCTCTACTCCATCAATATATGTGCAGAACTCAGCTAAATAACGTCGCCTCTACCTTTACTATCATGGTCCATTTCACATTCAGTTTAGGATTATTCAAATGCTCTCTCAGCTGCAGTATCCCGCATCCGCCTTTTTACCAGCAAGATTTTATTGCACACGTGTCACACTATTTCTCTGATTTCCTCTTTTATTCCATCACAACCCCTTTGGCTCCTTGTGTTCCAAAGTATTCAGTTCAATGATTTTCTGGGTTTTGGTTAGAATATTTGTCCTTTGCAATGCTCATCTTGCAATTTAATTGCAACCATGACAAGAGGAGGGACATTCAAGAACTGGTCAGGCCATCAGGGCTCCATCCTCACAGATGGACTAATGATGCCACAAGAAGTGTTTTGGGGGGTGTTTTTGCTCCTCTTGTGCCAGCACGTGGGACTTGACGTGTCTCCCCTCCCGGGGGCAGCACTCCTGGCACCATCTTAGAAGGCGACACTCAGACTGTTGATCAGACACCCAACCTGCCGTCACTTCCATCAAATACTGATGCTCTACTTTTGCCTTCAACTTCAAGTGCCTAATCTCTATTAAGACACTTCACCCTCATTAGCTGGTGAGAGTCACTCCTTCCATTTGGACGTAAACCCCTGAGATCCTTGCCTTTAACCTAATTTTCCTTTATGTTTGAGTTTAGTTTGTGATAAATGGGAAACTTTATCAACTGTTTTATGCAATCAGCTATGCCATTTTATATGCATTATGGCATCTATGTGGAATAAATAATGGTGAGGTTCTACAGGGTGACATAACAATGCTATCTTGCCTTACGTTGATACCAAATGATGTATGAAAACCACAAATGATTTAAAAAAAGAAATTTATGTTGAAAGAGTTAACATGAAACTAAATATCTTTGTATTTCATTAGAAGGTTGAAATCATTAAAGATAAAGATTCCATTTAAGCACTAATGTGTTCTATGGTCCTCACTTATTAACTCTAGTTGACGTTTCACTCTGTCTGCTGAGATCATTCTAAGCTGCATACTAACACTTTCCAGTGACACTGTAATTTCTCATTACTCTGTAAGAAAATCAAGAGTCATAAATTCATCGTGTCACCCCCTCGTGTGAAGTAAAATACAACCTGGGACAATTTTAGTGAATTTGAAAAAGGTGGTCGTGAAACTGCAATATGCTAACCCATATATCTCTGGTTATTATAGCATTGAGTGAAGATCTGAGATTAAATCTGCTGAGTTAAATGTACAGAATGAATATGAAGGTTCAGGAAACATTCTGTGACTCTGAGAAATATGTATAAGTGTTTTCATTTCTACAACACATGTATGAATATATTTTGCATACACACATGTAAAAGCTAAGCTCGCACACCTCATAGTAGAATCGGGCTTCAGAAACATCACTGTTTTTATCTGCACAATCAGGCTGGAAATGAGATAGAGAAGAGAGGCACACGCCTGCGTGTGTGTGTATGAAATGTGTATAAGCACAAACTATTGGGAAGAATTGGATGAAAATGTCCAAATGGGAAAGGGAACAAGGGAAGAGGAAAGGAACAGAGGGACAAGAGAACTAAGAAATGGAAGGAAAAAATGGAAACAAATCTTTTGTAAATAGGGAGGGAGGAGGAGGTGAAGGGAGGGGAGGGGAATGGGAAAAAAAAGAAGCAACAAGATATATCATGCACAGGTACAAATTCCCTATGATAAATGTTATCAATATGTACATCTAACATGTACCATTAAAATAAAATTAAAAAAACAAAAAGAATTGGATGAGTAACTTGGCTTTGTAGTTAAGGTATCTGGCCATCCTGAATTTTATCTTTTTTGAGTCTTAGTCTTTAAACATTTTTATTGTGCAGTGTTTGTTTAATGAGGAGCTCTGGATATTGAGTCTCCGGGGACACAGGAAGTTCAAATGTACTCTCTGTGCCCGCTGCGCTCTGCAGTCCTCTCCAGCCGGAAGCCACACCTGACGGCCCTCTCTCAGGGGGCCGCGTCTGCCCTCACACCTTCCTGAGCTCACATCTGCACATCCGGCACTCAGGGAGATGGTGAGCTTCTTTCCACATTATGCCAGCCGGGTAACCGGAAGCCTTTTGGATACTTTTTTAGAAATAAGGCAGATGTTTGCTACAGTTTCGTCCAACTGAAGCTGTGAGCAAAATACATGCAGAAAATGATCACTGTTAAGTTGCCCCTACAGCTCTTTTCCGTCCTGGCTGCTAGATATTATTTTGCATCTTTGTAAAATTACTCAATGTAGGTCTCATTCTTCTAGACTTCTTCCCTACTTACATATTGGCAGGAAACTTTTGCCTCTTCAGCATAAATTCTCTTCTCAAAATGAGTACGGTAAGATTCTCAGGCACTTCCTTGTACCTTCATTGTGATGGAGGGAGGCATAAGTGTGTCGGTCCCTCAAAACTCATCTTTCTGTAACATGCCCGTCCACCTTCATGGTGAATAGCTCAGGGCCTTGTGCTTGCCAGACAAGCACCCTGCCGCTGAGCTAAATGCAATGCCCAGCCCGTGTCATCTCTTTTTGACGGCAGTGAGGCCCCTGGGGAAGGAAGTGTAGACCCGAGACACGCTCAGCATCAGCAAGAACGTGCTACACTTACCTGTTCTCTTTTGCAAAATCGCAGAATATTTTAAATTGTAACAGCAGAATAAATATTGTAATGATAATTTTACAATGCCATTGTCCAGGCTTTTTCAGAATTGACAAATGTTGATGTCCTGCTCTATCAGCTTTTTGCCTTGTTTAACTATGTTTTTTTTTTTTAATTTTTTTTTTAATTTTTTACCAAGAACATGTATTGGTACATTGCATACATAATGATCATAATCAACATGGTTATTTTGTACCTGTACATGATACATCTTGGTTTTCCCCCCTCTTCCCCCCTTCCCCTCCCCTCCCTTCCATTCACCCACCCCTCCCTATTTGCAATAAGTGTAACTACACTTTACCATTTTTTCCCCCCTTTCATCT
>PVJO010027876.1:0-19092 GCA_004026905.1 Hystrix cristata
TGTTGGTGGGAATGTAGACTGGTCCAGCCACTGTGGAAATCAATATGGAGATTCCTCAAAAAACTACAACTGGAGGTTCCATTTGACCCAGCTATTCCCCTACTGGGGATCTTCCCAGAAGAATTAAAATCATCATACCACAAGGACGTATGCACCACCATGTTCATAGCAACACAATTTGTAATAGCTAAGTCTTAGAGACAACCTAAATTCCCAACAACCAACGAATGGCTAAAGAAAATGTGGTTTTTCTACACTATGGAGTACTACACTGCCATAAAAAAGGATAAACTAGAGTCATTCATATATAAATGGATGTTTCTTGAGAACATACTCTTAAGTGAAATAAATCAGACACTCATGAGCACACATCGAACTGTTTCTCTGATATGAGAGACCATAACTGTAAATAAGGACAAAGAGGTGTAATAGATATTATATAAAAGGAGAATGGTGTGCAGAGGAGAGGAATACTAGAAAGAAAGAAGGGGGAAAGCAGAAAGGCAACAGGAGAAAGAGAAGGGAATGGGAAAATATGGAAAATGATGAATGAACCTGCTGTAAATAGGGAGGGAGGGAGCAGAGGGGAGGGGAGGGGGAGAGGGGGGAGAACCAAGATACATCATGTATAGGTACAGAATAAATGTAATGAATGTGACCATTGTATGTAGAATGTACCGATACATGTTCTTGGTTTAAAATTTAAAAAAATTTAAAAAAAAGAAAGAAAACCTCACAATATATGCACAATATATGCACAGCCGTGTTCGTAGCAACACAATTTGTAATAGGTAAGTCTGGAAAACAACCCAAATGCCCAACAACTAAGGAATAGTTAAAGATGTGGTTTTTCTACACAATGGAGTACTTCTCTGCCATAAAAAAGGATAAACTAGAGACATTTGTAAGTAAATGAATGTACCTTGAGAACATACTCTTAAGTGAAATAAATCAGACACTCATGAGTACACATCAAATTGTTTCTCTGATATGAGAAACCATAAGTGTAAATAAGGACAAAGAGGTATAATAGATATTAGGTAAAAGAAAGATGATATTCAAAAGAGAGGAAAACTACAAAGGAAGAAGGGGAAAAAAAGGAAAGGGGAAAGGAAAGAAAGGAGAAAGGAAAAAAATGGAAAAATGTAAATAAACCTGCTGTAAATTGGGAAGGGTGGGGGAATGAAAGGGAGGGATGAGGTAGAGGCGGAAAACCAACATACATCATGTAAGGTACAAAATAACCATGATGAATGTGGTCATATATATACATTGTACCAATACACGTTCTGGGTAAAAAATAAAAATAAAAATAAATTTTTAAAGGAATCTTTTTCTTCCTCTTTCTTTTTCTTTCTTCTTTTCCTTCTCTCTTTCTTTCTTCCTTTCCTTCTTTTCTTTTTTCCTTCTTTCCTTTTTACCTTCTTTCCTTCATTCCTTCCCTCCTTCCTTTCTTATAGTACTTCTCAAACTAGGCAAGAGCTCTACCACTAACCTGAACCCTAAACCCTTCTGCTTTTTGAGACAGGGTCTTGCTAAGTTGCCCAGGCAGGTCTTGAACTTTCAATCCTCCTACCTCAGCCTCCTGGGTAACTGGGATTACAGAAGTGCACCATCATGCTTGGCTCTCTGTATGTTGATTTTTTACTCATTATTACCTTAAGATAATTCCAAGAAATAAGTTAAATAGTTCTGATTTATCTGTTTTAAGCCACTTAATATTCTATGTGGCATAATAGACTCAGAAGTCTTACCGATAATTTATTTACCCCCTTATTTCCAGTTTTTTTTGTGCCATGTCAAACAAAGCTACACAAAACATTTAGATCAGATGTCTTACACTTGGTTAGTATGATTTAGATAGAACAGATATCCAAATGTGGGCTTGAGAGCAAAGATAGACGTGAGAGAGAGAGAGAGAGATAGATAGGTAACAGATACATGTTATTAGACTACTTTCCAAAAATGTTTCCCTAACTATTTGTGAAACACTTTCCACTAATCCCCACCAGCAACAATCATTACTAATCTTTTTAATATTTTGCTAATTAGATGAGTGAAAAGCAGTATCTCAATGTACTTTGCATTTTTACCGATTACCAGAAAGTCAGAACACTGTATATTTTGGTTATCTGGATTTATACTGTTTTACAAACACATTTCCAAATCTGTTACTTTCCTACTAACGTCTTCATTTTATTATCTATGCTATCTTTTGCTATTTAAGGTTTTTCATTTTTATATAGTCAAATAAGTTTACCTATATTTTTCCTATTGTTTTTTCGCGATTAAATGTCTGGTTGTCCCATTCGGAATAGTATTGAGATTGATGGATAAATTTAAGTTTCGTCAAGCTTAATTGGTTCATTGTCAAGTTTTCCACTGGCCTTTTACTTAATCGTTTCAGCAGCCACTGATTATCATCCCTTAGAGCCACTTTTTCACTACAGTTTGCAACATGATAATATTCTTAGTCTATCATTCCTTTAGCTGTTATTAATTGTATTCTACCTTTCCTTCAGCTTTTATAACTGAAATTTTTCATTAAAGAAATATTTTTTTCTTATCAACTCTTCAATTACCCTGCAATATAGTTTGTACAGGAAATGTAGGCTGACACCTCGTATTTTTATTTTTAAATTTATTTTACTTTTTTATTTTGAGACAGGGCTTCACTAAGTTTCTCAGGTTAGCCTCAAACTTGGGATCCTTCTGCCTCAGCTGCCTATACATAATACAGACCCATGCCAGCACACCCAGCTAAATGGCATTTTCTTCAAAACAGTAGAGTTAACCTCTCAATATTTTTTGTCCCTGGGGCTGGGGATTTAGCTCAGTGGTTAGAGTGCTTGCCTTGCAAGCATCAAGGCCCTGAGTTCGATCCCCAACAAAAAATTGTAGTCATTATGTTTTGCAAGATAAAATTCATTCTCTCAAGATTCCCAGCATATTTTCCTGGAACACACAAATTTTCTTTGCAAAATTCTTTTGATCTCTTCCACATTTCCTTTTTCACACCTAAAATGGTATGTATGTGTGTGTGTATGTGTGCGTGTGGCCTAAAAGATTTCTATTTTGTGTGAGGTGAACATGATAACCACTACACTACGGAAACCGCCCTAGGATTTCTATTTTGTTTACCTTTACAAAGAAACAATTTGACATAACCTTTGGTGACCTCGAGGGTGATTTTCCCAAGTACTCTTGCCTGTTTCACATTTGCAGATAGTCTTAAGGATAGATGAGGAACCACTTCAGTAATTTATAATTCCAAATTGCCCTTCTCACACATTTCTTCAGTTAACACAAATTTAATCTCCAGTACCTCATCTTACCATGCAGAGACAATCCTATGCAAGTCATCAGGAAAAAAATTTCCCTGGTTTTTCACTCATCTTGTCAACCTACCAATTTGCATTTTTACTTTTTTTTTTTTAACTCTGCTTCCTCTCACCATCATGAAAAAGGGTAATTATTCAATTAGGCACTACATCTACTCTCTCTCACATCCCTAAATACTTTCTTCCATCAATTACTGCTTCTCTAGTATCTCTAAATTCTCTCAACTGGTTTTCTTCTCTCATCTGTAGATAGGCTCAAGTCGCTTGTCTTACTCAAACAGCTCTCTTAATCCTATGTTCTCTCCTAGTTGCCTCTGTCTGTCTTTTTTGCCCATCACAGCCAGTTCACTAAAAATATATGGTTTCCATCCATGGGTTTTCCCTATCATCTTTACTTCTCCAGTCTTCTATTGTCAAATGCAGCAGCAACTGAATTGGCTAAAAACCAATGAACTCTCCCCAGCACCGAATGCTGTCAATCTCCTTGAAACGCCTCCTTTGCTTGACTTTCTTGAACCCTTCTGTCTCCAAGTTCTTCTTCTCTTCTCTATGTATTCTTTCTCATCCTTTTCCGTAGTAATTATGACCTTCAAATGTCAGTCTTTCCATCATGCTTAGCTCTCTTTTCCACTTACCATAGTGCGGCAGGGAGGTTGGCACCAATTAATCTTTGTGTGATATTGGCTTCCAGAGCTGAACTCCTAATCGAAATATTTTCACTAGGTCCTCTGTATCCACACTGACTTGGTTAGATAGCCTTATAGGCACCATGAAGGCAAAATGTCCTCTTCTGAACTCAGAATTTTTCTTCCTCCTACATTTCCCTCTTTGTACGGCACTGCTATCTATCCAGTTATCCAAGCCAGAGAACTGATGTGATAACGCAAAATAGTAAAAGCCACTCAATATTCAAGATTTATCATATGCTTAAGGATAATTTCATGGAAGGCCATTATGAGAAGTACTACCAGCCCTCAGAAAAATCTCTCTCCTCAAACTCTCTCTCCCATGGTCACCTGAATTTTTTTCTTGACCTTAATCTGTTTCCTCCCTCTTTGATCTAGATTCTTCTGCTCATACATGGTTCAAAAGTCTACTATAACTGACCCTGTGTGACCTTTCAGGCCAGTTCCACAGTGTTCTTTGAAGCTTTGGAATATCTTAGTTTATATCAGGAGAGAATCAGCTATTACATCACATTATAAGGTGACTAGAGGTATCAGTTATGTACTGTATATTTCAAAAAACCAGAAGAAAGATTTCTGAATATTTTCACCACAAAGAAATGATAAATGGTTGAGGAAACAGATATGTTTAACCTTGTTTAAGCATTATACAAAATGTACATGTATTAAAACATCACATGATGTTATATATAATTATTTAATGTTTATGTATCAGTTAAAATTATTTTTTTTAAGAGAGACAGAATTAGATTTTGCAGCTTAGCTGGCTCACTGATGATGGATGCCTCCTCATACCCCTCAGTGCACACTGGATGCCTGGATGGGAACAGATTCTCTCTGAAAGTGTTCTGAGCAAGCTAGCTGTCAGTCCTTGACCTGTTACTCTCTACAAAACCTCCATCTAAAAACAGAGAAGAGGGCTGGAGATCCAGCTCAGTGGTTAGAGTGCTTGCCTTGCAAGCACAAGGCCCTGAGTTCAAGCCCCCGTACCCCAAAAAACAAAAAAAAGACTCTGTGAACTTTCACCACAAAAAGAAAAAAAAACAAAACCAAAAAAAAATAAAAACAGAGAAGACATTCATCTATCCCTAACATTCCTCAAATCTGCTTCTTTCTTTCCTCTCTTTGACTTCCCAGGTAAAGCTGCCTTCTCCAGGCCCTGCCACTGTGTCCCTACAGTGGCTCTTCTCTTCTTCGCAGGCACCCTCAACACTGCAGCCAGAGTGACCATTTTAATGTGCCAGTTTGATGTTGTCACTTCTTTGTTTAAACCCCTTTCATGAGAAATGTCACAGGACAAGTAAGTATCCGTATGCCAGTTCAAGCTCCGTTTGTTAATTTTTGCTTTTGTTAGTACATGTTTGTAGTACATAATGATTACATTTGTGATGGGGAGTTGATACATGTACATATCACATCTCAATTTTTTGTACATCCCCTTCTTCTCTCCCTCCACCTGTTCAAACTCTTTAATATGCCCATATTAATTTCCTGGGGCTGTTGTAACAAATCACACAGATTTAGGGGCTTAAAACAACAGAAGTTAATTCTTTCACAGTTTTGAGACCAGAGTAAAGGTGTTGACATAGCCATATTTCCTTTCTTACCTCTTTCTAGATTTTCATGGTTCCTGGAAATCTTTGGTGTTTCTTACCTTAGAGCTGCATCTCTCCAGTCCCTGCCTCAGTCTTCAATAGCCTTTTGTGTGTGTCTCTGAGTCCTCTCATTTTCTTCTTCTATTTTTTTTTCCTCTGAATCAGATCTAATACAGGACACAGAAATTTACAAGATTGGCCTAGAGTGGCCACCAGCAGAGTCAAACATAGAACAGTGCAAAACATCTGTCTGCGCCCTAGAGACCCAAAGGATCCAGCCCTAGGCCTGGAGCCCACAGCAATGTCCCATAGGAGTCTGCATCAGGAGGCCAAAGGATCAGCGACAGAAGACCAAGGAGTCTGCCCTGTGAGGTTGAAGGGTTGGTGGTAGAAGCTAAAGAGTGTGTTGGCGGGCCGTAAGGTCGGTGCTGGAAGCTGAAGAATCTGCCCCAAAAGCCAGGAAGTGACTCCCAAGGTGAAGGTGAAGGCCAGAGATCCTCTGAAGCAAATATTGGAAGGTCTTCCAAGGAAAATCAGCAGGAAACCCTCCCGTCCCATTATCCTTTTATACCATTCTAACAACAATCCTTCTTGAAGCAGGTATTCCACACCCAGAACCACACTGACTCAATTCAGCTGGGCATTACCACTCAAGCTGACAATTAATCAATTAACCACTCCATCTTTTTGTGTGTGTGTGCCGGGAATCGAACTCAAGGCCTTGTGCTTGTGAGGCAAGCAGTAAAACCACTGAGCTAAATCCCCAGCTCCCCCATCTTTCATGGTTCTTCTTCTTTTTTTTAAAACTTATTTATTATTTTTTTCAGATTATTTTTGTAGTTCTGAGGATCAAACTCAGGGCCTTACACATGGTAGAGAAGTGCTTTACTACTGAGCTATGTCCCTAGTCTCTCTCTTCTTTTTTTTTCTCTCTTCTTACAAGGTTAGCAGTTATTAAATTTAGGGCCTATTTTAGGATGACCTCATCTTAAGAGTCTTAACTAATTACATCTTCAAAGATCCTATTTCCAAATAAAGTCACATTTTGAGATTCTGAGGAGGACATGAATTTAGGAGAGATTCATCTCACCACAGTGACCCATAGGGCCTTTGTCAACTCACCTCACCTCTTACCACTCTCCACCTCTCAGCCAAGATAGTCATACTAAGCCACTTGTAATTCTGGGACCAGTACGGAGAGTCCTCAAAATCTAAAACTAGAAATTCCATTTGACCTAACTATTCCCTTTCTAGGTATCTTCCTGTAAGAGTTAAAGACATTATGGTGATACATCTATACCTATGTTTATAGAGCACAAATCATAATGCCTAATTTTTGGAAGCAGCCTATATGTCCATCAACAGATAAATGGATAAAGAAAATGTAGTATTGTACACAATGGAGTACTACTCTGCCATAAAATGGATAAACTTGAGTCATTCACAAGAAAATAGATGTACCTTGAGACCATAATTTTAAGTGGAATAAATCAGACACACAAGCTTAAATATTGCTTGGCTTCTCTTTTATGAGAAACTAAAAGTAGAAATAATTTAAAGAGCAAAATGAAAGATACAGGAAACAGGGAGATAGATCTTTTGCAAGGGAATCTAGAGCTAGAAGGAGGGGGATTGGACGGTAGGAGAAGGAAAACTAAAAAGAATTAAAGTGTGTTATGTACATGTACCAACTACTCATGATGAATGTAATCATTATGTACAGCAAAACTGTAGTAACAAAATAAAATAATAAATAACAAAATCAAAAAAAATAAAAGAAGGGTGCACTCAGGGAAAAAAAGATCCTGTTTCTCACTTCTGTACCTTTCCATTTCCTGCCCTTCTTTTTTTGAAATGTGCTTACTCTATACATTCACACACACACAGAAGTGATTCTGGGTATTAAGCCCAGGGGTGCTGTACCACTGAGCTACAACTCTAGCCTTTCTTATTTTTTTATTTTGAGAAAGAGTCTTGCCAAGTTGCCCAGGCTGGTCCCAAACTTTTGATTATCCTACCTCAGCCTCCTGCACCACAAAACGTGGCCTTGACGTCTCCTTTTGCCCGGCTCTTACTATTTTCAGATGCAGCTGCTCCATGAAGTAATCCCAGATCTCAGCTGTTACTGCTGCACGCTCCCTTCTCCCCATTTCTCCACTCCATTCTGAGTTTACCTTGGTCATAGCATGTATCCCAATATTTAGTAATTTTAATTGATCGCCCATTACTCCTCTAGGTCTCTTTCTCTAACTCTTGGCCACTCATTTTTGTTCTCTTTTGATTTGCTTTTGCACTTTAGTGCCTAACATGGTACCTAATAAGCACTTTACAATTGAGTATAGAATAAGCAAATGAATAAATGTCCTTGAAAATTCACATATGGTAAGAATTTCCAGTTGTTAAAATTGATGTGCAATAGCTTCTGCAGTGGTTTCCTTATTCAGGTTTGTCCTTTATAGAGAATAATAACTGTGTCTGAAGAAATTGAGGAAAGTACTCCATTGATATTGAATATTATATTAGACAGTATTAAATTATTCCATTTAGTTTTGGTGTTGCATGTGTTGAAAACCCACTTTGATCTGACCATATTCTATTCATTCTGATTATCCTTAGATCAAATAATGTAAGATTCTCAATTACAGCTATAAATTTGATAAAAATTACCATATGAATGGGCTTGAATTTCATATTAATACTAACTTTTTAAAAATGGATTTTTTCTAGAGAAGAAATAGATTTTTCCTAGAGAAAGAAAAGCCTCTTTTTTTTTTCTTTTTTGGTTTTTTGACACAGGGTCTTTCTATGTAGTCCAGGCTGGACTTGCACTCACTATGTAGCCCAGACTGGCCTTGAACTCATGGCAATCCTCCTTCCTCAGCCTCCTGAGTGCTGGGATTACAGGCGTGAGCTACCACGCCTGGCTGAAAAGCCTCTATTGAAATAAGAAAATGTGTAACAAGTAAAAGCAGAAATAGAACCTGAAAGAAAAAAGTTAAAGTAGATAGTATTGATTATCTTCAGATAACTTTTTGTGTGTGTGTGCTGGGGATTGAACTCAGGGTCTTGCACTTGCTAGGCAAGCTTTCTACCACTGAGCTAAATCTCCAACCCCTGTCTTCAGATAACTTATGACACATACTTCAATAGCATTTAAAGTATGCAGAGACCTTGAATAAAATGTGAATAGAAAAATGTTACTAGAAAGATCACATTTCTTTGAGTTACCCGTTTTTTTAATGAAAGAAGTCTAGAATTCCTGAATGTTCTCCTATAATACCAAGGGTAATACCAGCAAATAGTAGGTTGGTTGGGTGGACTGGGAGAAAAGAACCTGCGAGCTAATTGTGGTTGAAGGACAACAGCAAGGAGGACAGTTCCTTCAAGGTTTGGGCCCTGAAGGAACTCTGAGGCCCGGTCAGCAGAATGGATAAATAAACTGTGGTATATAGCAATGGAAATGGATAGACAAAGGCCCTGGGTTTAATACTCAGTACTCTCAAAACAAAAAACAAACAAACAAACAAAACCAAAAACCTCCAAAGAATGTTGAATAATACAAACAAGACACAGGCATTAAGGTAGCATTTTACATAAAATTCAAAAGCAAACAAAACTAAACTATATCGCCTAGAGGAAGCCTACATACAAGGTTAAACTAGAGCAAAAAACAAAGTGATTACTCTTTAATGGAGAGGGAAGCTGCTGCTAGGGGACATGAAAAGAAAGGAACTTTATGGGGGAAATGTGAGAGGGGTGGGTACCTAGCGGGTATTACCATTGTTTTGTTTCTTGCTTTGGAGGATCATTGCACTACTATTCGTATTCCTGTGGAGTGATCATACCTGTATTTGCTTTGATAATTACAAACATACATTTGCTTTTTGGATCCTTTTTGCAATATCTCACAGTTGTTTAAATAGCAAAGCAAACAAAATACCATTAATCCATGCGAGGGTGTGGTAGCATGAGAACATGAGACACATTTTGACAGTCTTGGAGTCTTTGGCATCTGGCACAATATCTAGGTCTAGATAAGGGTTCTGTAAATGTTGGCTGAGCTAAACTGGTCCAGGCAAGGTAACATGAAGGAACAAACATCAAGCAGAATCCACAGAGTCCATCCAAAATTCTTAACTTCACTTTATGTCAAAGAATGGATGCTGTCACGCTTCTGTAATTCAGGTTATATTACTATGTACCTCATTCACTTATATGGAGCAAAAAATCATTATTATTTCCACTGAGACATGAAATGTTTTAAAATTATTTTTGTTTGTTTATCTCAGTATCAATATTTATTTTTAATTTTTCATAAAATTACATCTATACAAATATATTTTTTACAGTTTTTTTCTCAATACGGAGTCTCACTTGTGCTAGGGGTCAGCCTTGAGTTCCTGGTCTCAAACAGTCCTTCCATCTGAGCCTCCTAGCTACTGGGACTACAGGCACACACCACTGTGCTTTGCTCAAAATTATACACACTTAAAATGAACAACATAGTATTTTGACATATCTACATAGTGAATGAACACTACACTCAAGCAAATTAACATATCCATCTCCACACAGTTATGTGTGTGTGCATGCACACATGCACATGCGAATGTGTGGTAAGAGCCCTTGAAATCTACTCTTTTAGCAAATTTCCAATATTGTGTTATTAACTACACAGTGTTACTAACTAGTGTGCTCATCATGCTGCACATTAGATCTCAAGACTTATTCATCCTCATTCATAACCATAACTCTATCCTTCTCATTTGTCCTTCCAAATATCGCACCATTTTGCTGGCCTCACTGCCCTTGGTAACCACAGTTCTACTCTGTTATATAAAAAAATTGCCAAGGTCAATGTCAAGGAAGTTCTCCTTCATATTGACTTTTAACTTCAACCCTCAGGAAAATTTTTGTTGATACAGACAAAGTAATGGACCTGAATCTCTAGCACAGCCAAACTCATGCTGACCACATGGTAATAAAAACACATAGTATACATGTGTTAGTAAATTTTCATCTTCCTCTTTAAAGAGATATACCAAAGGAGACTCTAGTTTAATTTGTGTTTTATTTTCCTCTAACTGAGAATTTACTACACTCATGGTAAATAAATTAAAATACCTCATTATTCACTTTAGGTAATATCTTTCTATTGTTCAATTGCCAACAACTGATCAGATTCTTTACCTGCTTTAATCCTAATTATGATACTAATTCCTTGATAATAAGAGTCCCAGAGGTAATTACAAAAATGTTCAGATATTATACTAGTTTCAGTCCTTTAAGACATGAAATTAATTGAAAACAACCACTTAATTTATGTACATTAAAACTTAAGAGCTTGATTTTATTCATTTATTGTACATATGATAGCTATAACGACCTCAACATAAACTGAAATAAAATAATCTCAATATCACCATGAATCAGGTTATTTTCAATTTTAATACTATAGATGAAATTTGATTTCCTGTATTTTAATTAATAATGTTACTGTAATCTTTGCCTTTCTATAAACTACAAAGAAAAATGTTTCATACTTTTAGTTTTCTTATTCAATTCAAATGATCTGAAACTATATGCATGCTTTTAGTCCAATGTGTAAATTTTTTATGAGCATTTGCCTATAAGAAAAACATGAACTAAAATATATCAAACATAAACTTAAATGAGTCAAGTGTTCATATTAATCTCATGTGAACTCTAGAAACAATGTGTTCCAAGTGATAGTATGCTTTCATAACTTATTCTTACACTTCTATCAAATTATTAAATATAAATGAGATTTAAAGTTATAGAAGATACTTGATAGATACCTGTAAATATTTTTGACTATCATTTTTGTTTTCAGATGTTTCAGCTTAGTCTAGACTCTTAGTTTCTCTGTCATTATTTTTTTCTTGTATAAAATGAACCATGAAAAATGTGATAGGCGGAAATGAAAACCCAAACTACCTTGAGATTTCATCTCACCGTAGCCAGAATGGCTGTGGTCAAGAATACAGCAAACAACACTGACAAGGCTGCAGGGGAAAAGGAACCTTCTGTACTGCTAGTAGGAATGTAAATTAGTGCAATCACTATGGAAATCAACATGCAAGTTTCTCCAAAAGCTAAAAACAGAGCTAGCACTTGATCCAGCTATACCACTCTTTGGCAGATATCCAAAGGAATTAAAATCAATATAAAATAGTGACACCTGCACATCCACATTTATTGTGGCACAATTCACAGTAGCTAAGCTATGAAACCAGTGTAGGTGCCCATCAACAAATGAATGGATAAAGGAAATGTGGTATATATATACACAATGGAATAATTCAGCCATAAAGAACAATGAAATCTTGTCATTTACAGGAAAATAGGTGGATCAGGAAATCATTATGTTGAGCAAAATAAGCCAGACTCAGACATACAAACATTGTATATTTTTCCTAATATGTAGAAGAATGAAAGTAGAAGGGAGACTATTATTAGATAAGAGAAAGAGGATAAGGAGGAAAAGAAGTCAAAGAGTGGGTAATGGGGAAATGGATATGATCATAATTTATTATATATAATGAAACCTCCCTCAAGTGTGAAACTACAGGGAAGAAAGAGCAAGAGGCATGATGGAGGGTGAAAATGATCAAAAATATTTTTTTAACATAAAAAGTATGTTACGTGTATGTATGAATCTGCTCAAATGAAACCCATTAATCTATATAACCAGTAACACTAATAAAAGAAGATATGAAACAAACAAGAAAACTTGATAGGCTACCTCATAGTACTAAGGAACAATTTGTATGACTTAGTCCATTTCCTGTTGCAATAACCAAATACCAAGGCTGGTTATTTTACACAGAAAAGAGGTTTAAGGCCAGGAGTGTATCATACATGAAGCCCTGGGTTTGATCCCAGATATACACAAAAGAAAGGACAGTAGGAAGGAAGGAAGGAAGAAAGGAAGGAAGGAAGGAAGGAAAGAAAGAAAGAAAGAAAGAAAGAAAGAAAGAAAGAGAGAGAGAGAAAGGAAGAAAGAAAGAGAGAAAGGAAGAAAGGGAGAGAGTGAGAGAACAAGAGCCTGCAAGGAAGAGAGAGGGAGAGAGAGAGAGAGAAAAACAGAGAGAGAGAGAAAGAATGTGATTTAGCTCATAGTTTGGAGGCTGAAAGTGCAAGATTGGGTGGCCCCGTTTGTTTAGCTGTTGGTCCACAACATGACAGATGTCATCTTGGTGGGAGCACACGAGAGATGGGAGATTACAAGGTGAAATAGGAAGCCAAAGGAATTTAAAAGCAAGGCTTGCTGTTTTATAACAACCCATTCTCAGAGAACTAACTCACTCCATGAGAACAGCCCTGATCCCTTCCAGGACAGCTCTCCCTTAAGCTAATTACCTTATACTAGGCCCCTAGCTCTTAAAGGTTTCACTTCCTCTCAACTCTGCCATTTGGGGTACCAAGCTTCCAGGCACATGCAACTTTGAGAGACAAACCAAATCCAAGCCATAGCACCACTGGAACAGTTTTGTGAAATTTGGAGTATTAAACCATTGGGGAGGGCTGGGGATTTAGCTCTGTGGTTACAGCGCTTGCCTAGCAAATGCGAGGCCCTGAGTTCAATCCCCAGCATGCATACACACACACACACAAACATTGGGGAGATCATCATGCAGATGGGAATGCTTCCAATTCACTGACTTAAGATGTGATAAAACAGAAAAATTAGATAAAATGAAAACAAAGTTAGCAAAGAAGGCCTGACATGGGACACAAAGACTGACAATGTGATGGTATCACCTGCTGAGAAATATCAATGTAGAATTAGAATTCAGGAATTCCTAAAAAGAAAAAAATACAAACTTTGGTCCTTTTCTTGAAATAGGCATCATACCACAGCAACATATATAAACACCTATGTTTATAGCAGTACAATTTATAATTAGTTAAATCTTGGAAACAGCCCATATGCCAATCAACAGATCAACGGATAAAGAAAATGTGGTTTTTATATACAATGGAGTACTACTCTTCCACAAAGAAGCATAAACTTGAGACATTATTAGGTGAATGGATGCACTTCAAGACCATAATTTTAAGGGAAATAAACCAGACACACAAGTTTAAATATCACATTGTTTCTCTTGTGTGAGAAACCCAAAGGGTATTGGGAAGTGGAAAGAACATGTTCAAATGGGAAGGAGAACAAGGAAGAGGGGAGGAGGAGGGGAAGAAAGGGAAAGGAGAATTTAAAAAAAGAATTAAACCGGGGATTTAGCTCAGTGGTTAGAGTGCTTGCCCCGCAAGCATGAGGCCCTGAGTTCGATTCCCGGTACCAAAAAAAAAAAAAAGAGTTAAAGGGGAAAATGGAAACCAAGCTTTTGTAAATGGGGAGGAAATGCTGGATTGAAGGAAGGGGTGGGGAATGTGAAAAAAATAATTGAGATATATTATGTACAGGTACAAATTCCCTATGATGAATGTGATCATTACGTACAGCAAATATATACTAATAGAAAATAAATAAATTTTTAAAAAGCTTTCATTGACAAGGAAAATCCATTTGAGCATCAGTAAGGATAATTATTGAACAGGTTAAACATCAAACATAAACCGGGTACTGTGATGCATGCCTATAATCCCAGCACTTGGGAGGTTGAGGCAGGAAGATGGCTGCAAGTCTGGGGCCAGCCTGGGCTACATAATGAATTCAAGGTGACTCTGAACTACAGAACAAGACCATGCTCCTCCCCACACCAAAAAGAAAAGGAGTGCAGATTCAAGTGTTTCGTAAAAATGATTATCCTTGATGAAAATGGAAGAGCCAATAAACTCTGACAGGGACAGTCGATGAAAGCAACAATTTTCTCTCCCAGAAAACATTTAAAGAAGAATTAAGTTCACAATTTAGGAACCTAATTAATAAATGTATAGTCAGTTCTAAAACTAAGAGGATGGTTTGAATGACCAATGAGATATGATTAACCTACCTTTTGTTTTGTTTTGTTTTTTCAGACAGTGTCATGGTATGTAGTTCAGGCTGGACTTAAACTCACTGTGTAGCCCAGGCTGGCCTCGAACTCACAGTGATCCTCCTCCCTCTCAGCTTCCTGCTCAGTGTTCATAACTTTGCTCAATAGTTGAACCCAAAATCCAATTTGAAAAAACCTGTACTGGCCCAGAGTGAGTCACGGGTCCCATCTCGCCAGACACAAAGTGTGACTCATCCATCTAAGTGCTGCTCTCACCCACACAACACTTAGTGCTTGTGTTAGAGCATTGAAACTCTCATCACTGTGATTTTTTTGCTGCGTGTGCTTTATTTGCATAAAATATCGTAACCATGGCTCCAAAAAAATTAGTGACAACAGCAGTAAAGCTAAGAGGAAAAGTGTGAGAATCACAATAAAGAAATTATTGTGAAATGTGTTGAAGTCCTGGAAAAATGAATTTATAACCAATTATTTGGTTTTCCATTACTTCTTACAAGAAAAATATATTTAGTTCCCAAACTTTTTGGTGTTAGAACATGAATTTGGAATGAATTGAGTTCAACAACCGAGATACTGTATCACTGTATATTCATACCGCAGGAGGAAGAGCTGCCTGCTTTGTCTTAGGAGGCACTTTGGTTATAAACATAAATAAATAGAAAAATGCCATTAATTTTTGACATCTAGTTATATATGGCTCCAAATTCTATATAAACAAATGAATAAATCTCTGAGTAGGAAATACAATAATTCAGATGAGAAAGACAAATAATCCTTTAGAATTCTACCAGAAAAAATTAATGAAAGACCAGGTTCAATGTCATCTATACTGCAACATATTATAGAATAAAATAAATCAGTATTTCAGCCCCCAGATATTTTTACACAATGAATAACTCACCCAAAACAATGCATATTTAATATAAAAGGCCCAAACAGAAGCACTAGAGTCTCTTGGAATGAAGATAAATGTCTTCTTCTGTTAGGTGCATTGAGCATGACATGCTTTTGAGAAAATAAGAGTTTATGTTTTTGACAAGTATTACATCTGAAATGATATCGCAATCATTAATATATTTAGCCCCAATAATATATTTTCAAAAGAAATATGCTGTCCTGTATATGAATTTTAAAAGTATAATCAGCACTTCTCATTGCCACCTCCCATTATGTGTTTCCTTACCTATGTAGCCAGCTGTGGTGCAAAAGCAAACACAGAGGTTGGGGATTTAGCCCAGTGGTAGAGCGCTTCCCTAGCAAGCTCAAGGCCCTGAGTTCCATTCCCAGCACCACCATCCCCTCTCAGAAAAAAAAAAAAAAAAAAGTAACGATTTAAAGAAAACCTATGGCTGGGGATTTAGCTCAGTGGTTACAGTGCTTGCCTAGCACGTGCCCTGAGTTTGATCTCCAGCACACACACACAAAAACCCTACATAGAGGGATGTGACATGTTCTTTGATTGGAAGATTCAATGTTAAAAGGACGTGAATTTTTCCCCAAATGACTTACAAATGAAATACAATCTCAATCATAGTCTCAACAGGAATTCTGTGATTTGAGACAATAATGCTTAAATTTACACAAAAATGCAAGAATATTTTTAAATGTTGAAGAATAGATGAGAGAACTTGCTCTGATATCAAGATTTATTACGGTAACTAAGTATTGTAACAGTATAAGAATAGACAATAGGGAACTGCATATGGTGACACAAACCTGTAATTCCAGCACTCCAGGAGGCTGAGGCAGGAGGATCCCAGGTTGAAAGCCATCGTAGGCAATTTAGTAATTTAGTGAGACCCTGTGTCAAAATAAAAGACTTAAAAAACAGCTGCATATGCGGTTTAGTGGGAAGTCCCTAGGTTTGATCCTCAGTATTGGGGGGATAATTTTTTAACATTGAATATCTCTACAGGAGAAAAGAAAAATAAGACTCCTACCTCACACAATACACAAAAATTAATTCCAGATAGATTTTAATTCTAAGTGTAAAAGGCAAATCAATAAATTTTCTAGAGTAATTTAGGAGATTAAATTTTCTAATTTGGGATAGGGGTAGATTCCTTATACAAAACATTCAGAAGTACTGCTCATCCAGGCATGGTGGTACACACCTATAATTCTAGCATTGGAGAGGGTGAGGCAGGAGGATCACTCTGAGTTGGAGGTCAGCCTGGGCCACATACTGAGTTTAAAGCCAGCCTTAACTACATAGCAAGACCTGTCCCAAAACAAACATAGTTCAGGTTGGCCTTGAACTCACTGTGTAGCCCAGGCTGGCCCCAAACTCATGTAATCCTCTTGCCTCATCCTCCCAAGTACTGGGATTACAGCTATCTGCCACCACTCCAAGCTTTCAATGTCTTTATTCTTTTGAAAAAATGTTTTAAATTTTTATTTTTTTGTTTTGTTTCTTTCTTTTATATTTTTTAGTACATGTTTGCCATACATAATGATCATATTCATCATAGGGAATTCGAACTTCTACATAATATATCTTAATTCTTTTTTTTTTCACATTCCCCTTCCCTCCTTTCAATCCATCATCACATCCCTATTTACAAAGTTTGGTTTCCATTTTTTCCCTTCCATTCTCCATTCTCTTTTTAAAAATCCCTTTTCCAGGGCTGGGGATTTAGCTCAGTAGCTAGAATGCTTGCCTCGCAAGTGCAGGGCCCTGAGTTCGATCCCCAGCACCAAAACAACAACAACAACAACAAAAAAAAATCCCTTTTCCCTTCCTCCTACCTCTCTCTTTTTTCTCTTCCCTTTTGAACATCTTCCTACTTCACAATATCTATCCTCCATTTTGCTCCTTATTTACCCTTTGGGTTTCTCACACAAGAGAAACAATGTGATATTTAAACTCGTGTGTCTGGTTTATTTGCCTTGAAATTATGGTCTTGAGGTGCATCCATTTATGTAATAATGTCTCAAATTTATGCTGCTTTATGGAAGAGCAGTACTCCATCGTATGTAAAAACCGTATTTTCTTTATCCATTGATCTGTGGATTGGCATATGGGCTGTTTCCAAGATTTAACTATTATAAACTGTACTGCTATAAACATGGGTGTTTATATATATATTGCTGTGGTATGATGCTTTTAACTCTTTTGGGAAGAAATCTAGAAGGGGAATAGCTGAGCCAAATGGAATCCTCTAGTTTTAGTTTTTTTGAGGAATCTTCATACTGATTTCCAAATCCATTGTATCAATTTACAGTCCCACTAACAGTGGAAAAGAGTTCCTTTTTCCCCCAGCCTCACCAGCATCTGTTATTGGTTGATTTCTTGATGATAGCCTCTGTTTCTGGAGTGAGATGAAATCTCTGTGTTGTTTTAATTTGCATTTCAGGAATGACCAGTGATGTTGAACATTTTTTCATATTTATTAGCGGTTTGTACTTCATCTGAGAAGTGCCTATTCATTTCAGATGCCCATTTCTGGATGGGGTCTTTAAATTTGGGGGAGTTGTGGATCTGATTTTTGTTGTTATTGTCGTTCTTTACATATTCATTTGTTGTTATTGTCGTCCTTTACATAGGTATTAATCCTCTGTCTGACGAGTAACTGGTAAAATTTTTTCTCACTCTGTGGGTTGTCTCTTCAGTCTATTGGTGATTTCTTTTGCTATGAGAAGTTTGGGTTTGATGTGATACCAGTTGTTGATTCTTTTTAATATTTTCTGTGTGATTGGGGTTTTGTTCATGAAGTCTTTGCCTACACCTGCTGTATGTCCTGGAGAGTTTTACTTATTCTATCTCCCAGGAGATTAAGTGAAAAATCTATATCTTTGATCCATTTCAATTTTAGTGCATGATGAGCAATACAGGTCTAGTTTTAATCTCTGACATGTGGAAAGCCTATTTTTTCAGCACCATTTATTAAAGAGGCTATCTTTCTTCCAGTGAAGATGTTTGGCAGCTTTCAAAGATAAAGTAGCTGAGTGTGCTTGGAGTTGTTTCTGTATATTCCACTCTCTTCCACTGATCCTTGAATCTGTTTTTTGCCAGTACCATGCTGTTTTCAACACGGTATCTTTGTAGTATAATTTCAAATCAGAAATTGTGATGCACTCTGTCTTGCCCTTGTTGCCCAGAATTACTTTTGCTATGCTAGGTCTTTTCTGGTTCCACATGAACTTTAGGATTGTTTTCTCTAATTCTGTGAGGTATGCTATTGGTATTTTTTATTGGGATTGCATTAAATCCATACAACAGTTTTGGAAATATGGCCATTTTCACTATATTGGTTCTGCTTATTCAAGAAGAGGGGATATCTTTCTTTTTTCTTTTTTTTTGGTGCTGGGGATCGAACTCAGGGCCTTGTGCTTGTGAGGCAAACACTCTAACCACTGAGCTAGATCCCCAGCCCCAATCTTTCCATTTTTTGGTATCCTGTTTGATCTCCTTTTTCAGAGTATTGAACTTTTCAAGGTAAATGTCCTTCACTTCCTTCATTAGATTGATTCCTAAGTGTTTCCTTTTTTT
>PVJO010027877.1:0-19019 GCA_004026905.1 Hystrix cristata
GCAGCAGAGCAGCTCTCTGGCAGAGAGGGTATTCGAACCCAGGTCTGGCTGTGTCCTATCCCAAGAAGGCTCCAGGCCCTGAAGTCAAGGCCTCTCCTCTGCAGCCTGCCTGGTGCCACCCGGTCACCCACCACCTGGCAGAGTGGATTACTCTGAGCCCCGGCCATTTTCATTACATTAGCACCAACGTCCACATATTAAGAGATTCAGAGTAAAGACTCCCACTTCTACCGCCCTAGGCTGTAGGGTGTAAGATTTGACGGTGCTGGGCCCGTAATCTCACCCAGCAAAGAGGGAGTACCCCCAGTTCCCTGAACTCCCCACTGCCTCCCCGGACCCAGTGAGATGGGAGATGCCGTTCACTCCAGTGCACACACAGGTGTTTTTATGACACATTTCTCTCTTCCTGTCTCTCTATCAAAAGAAGGGAACACGGGATACTCCCTGAGCGGTCAGACAGCATGGCGTGGAGGGATATTCCTGCTTATCTCGGTGACAGATTGTACCTGAAGCCCACACTGCGGCTCAGGCTTCCTGCCTGGTGACAAAGAGAATCGGCAAATTTAACGCACGAGAACACAGGATGCCTGGCTCGATTTGAATTTCAGATCGATGACGAATGATTTTGGGGACTAGGTATATCCTGTGCAGTACTTGGGACAGACACGTTTACCCTGAACATTGTCTTTCTTTCTTGGAATTCTAATTGAATGGGGTATCCTGCCTGTGACCTGATGGCCCTGCCTAGAGAGTGGACAGCGCCACTCTAAGTGGCTTGTATTTGACTCCAGGTCCCCCATCCCGACCTGGTGATCACAGGCAAGTCACTGACGTTCTCTGAGCTTCAGATTGTCCTCCTAGTAGTGACAGGAGCATGGTGACTTGATGAGGTAACACGTAAAGAGTTTAGGATGCAGCCTGGTGCACAGCAGGTGCTCAGAAAATGTCAGCTGTGGGCACAGATGTCACCAGCTACCTGTCCCTCCTTATCCCCTCCCTCTCTGATCCCTGAATCCTGCCCTAGGGCATGCACGGGATTGGTGTAGCCAATCAGGGCACACCCATTCCAGCCTGCTAGTGATTGGCCCAAGGTAAGCATGTGACCTGGCTCTAGCCAATGAGACACAACCAGAAGTCAACTGGGATGAGTGGTCCCGAGAGACAGCTCCCTCTGTGGAGCTGATGGTGCTGTCCCTGTCCCTCCTTGTTTCTCTGGACCACAGCCACAGGAAAAGGGATACTCTCATAACAATGACGTAACAAAGAGCCAGGGTACTGAGGATGCCAAAGGTCAGGATTAGAGGACTCCGGGGCTGACTGCGTGTTATTAATCACTTTCCTGTTGCTGGGACAAAATAGTCGACACCTACAACTTCAGGAGAGAGGTTTACAGTATTTGGTTTGTGGTTGCAGTCTATGGTCAGCTGACTCTGAGGCACAAACAGGATGGCAGAGGGGCGTGAAGGAGGAAAAGCTGCTCAACCTACGACAGCCGGAAGCCCAGAGCAGGGGGGAGCCAGGGACAGGAGCAGAGTCTTCCAGGCCCACCCCAGCGACCAGCCTCCCAGCAGCACTTTCAGCTAGTGGACTCATTAATGGAGGATCCAATCACCTTCCACTTGCATGAGACTTTGCGGGGATGTTTTAGATTGAAACCTTAACACTGTACCAAACTCCTTTCAAAGTAAATGACAGATGCTTATGGTGGAGTCATGGCTAACTAGTTCAGCTAAGCATATGGACTCTGGAATCAGGGACCTGGGGTTGCATGCTACTTAAACCACTGACTAGCTCCGTGCCTCAGTTTCCCTAGCTGGAGAGTAGATTGAGTGGTAGATTCTGCTTCACTGGGCTGCTATAAAGATGAAGCAAGCTGGTGTGAAGAAAGTGCTTGTCGTGGCACCTGGTGGATTATACTCGCCTTCCAATTCTGTTGTGATTCTCTGTGACCACCCCAAGTTCTGAGTCTATGACCCATGGAGGGGTTCGAGCTTCCAATCAGAAGCCTGTTGAAGTGTGTCAATTCCCAAGTTTCCCCCAGAGATGTGTATTTCTTTGCCGGCTCCTTCCTCCTGCATGGGGACTGAGTACATTCACGTCAGCCCTCAAGGGAAGGAGGCAGGGTGTCAGCCCCTTCTGGAAGCAGGGGATGGTCCTCCTGGCTGGAATTTGGGAGTGGAAATTTGGGGGCCAAAATGTAGTGTATTGAGCACAAGGGTCCTGTTGGGAATGCCTCCAGCTAGGAGCTTCAGACTCCCACCAAGAGGGTTAGACATTTCATCATTTCACAGACGGCTTCACCGTCAAGGAAGAGTCTCAACAATGTTATCCAGTATCCAGCCACTTTCAGCCTTCCCCAGTCTGTGGCTTTGCTTTCTATCATTAGCCTTATTGCTTCATAGTCACAAGGTAGTTGCCACTGTCCCAAGTATCACTCTACTAATGAAGATTAACACACAAAGAAAGTATTGAGTGGTGGATGAAAAAAAATCTCCTTGCACTCTTAATCTAGGAAGAAAATCCTTTTCCTATCTCCTTGGAAAGACTTCCTTTCACATCTCATTGTCCACTGCGAAGGAGGCTGAGAAAGTCAGGTACAGCAAAGCGGGGTGGGAAATTGTGAATGTTTTACCCTATCCCAACCTCTCCCTGGGGCTGGACCTGTCAGCTCCCGCCTCCCATCAAAGACTCGAGAGTCCAGCAGTTGGGTAACCAGGAAATGGCAACACCATTGTGACCAGGTCTACTTCTTGCAGAAGTCCCACTGGCAGGGTAGTGAGGGATTAAGCTAGAATGGCCACAGGCACAAGGACAGAGAACAGGCGACTAGAAGCCGGAGAGGAGCCCTGTGCCAGGATTAAAAACTGAAGGCTGACAGGGATGGGACCTGGCTGAGCAGCCATAGCAAGGAGAGTCCGGGCCTCCAGCGTAGGTGGGGAAGCAGAGGCAGGCTGGTGCCCTGCAGAGCCCTCAGGGGAAATGCCGGGGCTGCTCATCTGGGCTCCTACTCTAGGCTCTGCCAGGAGCTGGCCGTGTGGCTGTGGCAAAGTCTCTTCCCCTCTCCTGACCACCGTTTCCTTGCAGTTCAGGGGCTGCTTTCTGGGCAAGTACTTAGTATCTCCCACGTGTGCATGGAGGAAACTGGGAAGCCACGGCATCCTTTTATCTGTCTCATAAATGACCCTGGAAACCTTCAGGTTATTGTGTGGCTCTCAGCTGGGTGTGTTTCAGGGACAGAAGGAAATCCATCAGCCCTGAAGATGCAGATATCCCAGCATCCTCTGCTGACTGATGAATCATGAGGGATGATACTAAAAGAATGTTCAGAGAAGAGGGTCTGTGGCTTTGAGCATTTACAAGATCCCTGGCACCTTACACATATTGCCTTGTTTTATTTACTTATTCTCCTTGACCATTCCATGCCTCAGTTTCCCCATCTGTGAAATGGGAGGTGGCCAAGACTACTAACTGTCCCTCCCTATCTTCCACTACATTCTTCCACTATTATGGACTCACAGGTGAGCACAAGGATGTCTGGATTAAAAACTACATTTCCCAGCATCCTTGCAGTTAGAGGTAGTTATGTGATCAAGTTGTGGCCTATGGGGTGCCACCCTGAACTATGTGGCCAATCATACCTTAGAGGGAAGAACTATACCTTCTTCCTTTCTTTTCCCAGTGGCTAGAATGTGGATTTAAGGCAGAGGCATCTTGCACCTTGAGACAGGGCAACATCCTGGGGAGGGGCAGGAACAAGTCCATGCCCAGACATGGTGACACGGTGCTGCCCCATCAGCCCCAGCCTCAGTTTGTTGTGAAACCCAATGCATTAAGACATGTAAATTGCTTAACATGGGGCTTGGAACACAGTCAGCATTCTGAAATTGTCACCTGTTATATTATTATTATCATCAGTGCTATACAGCTGCAGTTATCCTGACTCACTTCTCCAAATGAGCTGCTGCAGGAAAGAATCGCAAGCCCATTTTTCAGATGAGAAAACTGAGGTTCATGAAGTTAACCTTTCAGCCAAATGAACCAGATGCGAAACGGTAGAACTGAATCTGCTCACCTGAGAAAAGGGTAAAGACAGCAATGGCTGGGGACAGGAGTGAGGCATGGGGGCCCACGGTCCTACTGCCCCATGCTAGCACTTGTCGGGTCAGCCCAAACTCAGCCCAGGTGTGTTGTTCAGCCTGTGTGAGTCTAGTGCGGTGGCTCCTAACCAGGGCGACATTGCCCTCCAGGGACAGTTGGAAATGTTAGAGGCATCACCTGGTGTCACGATGGGGAGAAGTGCTGTGGGCCCGCGTGCTGGAGGCCAGTGATGCTGCTAAGCACCCACCATGCCCACCAGGGGCCCGGTGCCCAGGGGAGGGCGGCCTCGTGCCTCACTGGAGTGAGTGGGTGCGTCAGCCTCTTCTGCTGGCTGGCATCTGTCCACCACGCGTCTCTGTGCCGCTCTGTCCGCACAGGCCCGCTCTTGGGCCGAGGCTGTCCTCAGGGGGCAGGAGACACACTCCAGATCCAGCGAGGCCAGAGTCCGGGCAGTGGGCTGGGGGCCGGAGGAGAGCAGGGCCCAGCCGGCAGGGCTGCCCGGCCTTCAGAAAGGGGGCTGGCGGCTGATACAGGATTGCTGACCCTTCCAGACGCTTCCTAGAGAAAACTCTGAATTTCCCCTCCCCAAGTTCCCAGGACGTGGTGAGCCCTGGTTTCCTGGGATAGCAGGGCTGGCTTCCAGAACCTTCCATCTGTGCCACCGGGAACCAGCAGGCGGGCAAAGCTAACCCACCGAGGAGCCCTGGGACTTGCAAAACTTCAAGAGGGAGTGGCACCCATTTCTCTCCGGTTGTTCAGTCGCTAGCAGTCATTCAGTTACTTTAATGCAGACTGCACTAGGCTTTCTTTGGCTACCACAGCCCACGGAGCTACATGGAGCAAGCTGTGAGTACCTGATGGAGTAGGTGGGTCCTTGCCCTTTTGTGGGGATAACGTGGCTGGGGTATTAACTGGGACAGGAAGAGCTACCCAGGCCAAGGGAACAGCACGTGACAGTGTCTGGGGATCCCCAAGGATGCAGGGGCACGGCGCAAAGAGACGAACCACTGTGCACGGGCTCACAGATGCAAAGGGCGATGCTAGCAGCTTGGCGTTCCCTGGGGCTCCTGGGCTGGAGCAGAGGACAGATGCCGAGTGAAGAGTGGGGAAGATGTCAGCTTTCTCCTGTTACTTTCCCTGTAGATGCCATTTTCCAAAATACTCCAGCCGGATGCTGCATAAAAGCACACGCGGTGTGTGTACAGACACACACGCACACACACACGCACGTACGTGCAAGTGAGGAATCTCCTGAATTGTCCATTCTGCAGCTGCTCTCCACCGTGACCCCGTGAAAACAGAGTTGCGGGTCCTGAGGGCGCAGAAGAGTGATGTGACCACAGCTTCGCATCCAAGAGCCACCCTGCGCTGGCACCGACGGGCTGGCCTCCTGGGTCAGCGCCCGTCGCCTGCCCAGCCCCGGCAGTCAGAACAAGGGTCCAGATGGATGCTCAGCCTCCGCTGCCCTGCGTGGCCCAGCAGTGCTGTCACCGCGCCTCCAGCAGGTGGCCTCTGCCTGCCCCACAGGCCTCCTTAGGGTCTCTGAGTGGCGACCAGCAGAGGCCACAGAGGCCACAGAGGCCACCAGAGGGGAGCCAGTTGCCTTCCGCGCACACTCATGGCCTTTGCATGGAGGGAGTGTGACCAGCAAGGGACCGCTGGTTCTCGCTCCCTGCCCGGGGCCTGCAGAGTGGACGTGTAAGGGCAGGGTTGTCCTGCTATGTGGAGCAGAGTGGGGCAAGGCAGCCACCAAGGACACGCCCTTCGGGTCTCTACCTGGAACCTGCCTGCCAGCACATCCTAGGGGCAAAAACTCTGAAGCTCCCAGGAGCCTGGCAGGAAATGCAAAGGGGTGAAGGGCGTCAGTTGTCAGGGAATCCCAGAGGCTGGACAGCGGTGGCCACAGTGGCGAGGGGCGGAGCAGGGCTGGTGCAGGTCCTGGCAGAGGGCAGCTGCTGCTCAGCTGTGAGTGGTTCCTCGACTACTACTCGGGAGGCCAAGGCAGGAGGATCACAAGTTTGAGGCCCACCCGGGCAACTTAACAAGATCTTGTCTCAAGATACAAAATAAAAAGTTCCGGAGGTGTAGCTCAGTGCTAGAGCGCTTGCCCAGCATGCGCAGGCCCCGGGCTCAAACCCTAGTACCACTGAAAAAAGAAAAAGTTATGATTCTTAATGTTGACCATCAATTTAAAAAATTTTAACACCGTAAAGAACAACCAAAACATGGGTCCGTGGCTGGGACAGCCAGTTCAACGTTCACAACAGAGAGCCCTGTGAACCGTGGTGACCAACTGTGGCTGATGGTCTAGATTACAAAACGAATAAATACTTGTTGACTGAACAGCTGGCACTAGGCACACTGAAAATCCACAGAACCATCAAACCAGCAATCCCTGTCTGTGTTCCAGTGCAAATTTCATTTTCCCCCATCACTCCCGCCTCCCTAGCTATTCACACGTAAAGGAGGTTAAACTCCATTCCATGTGTATGTGTCTTTACTGTGTGCCAGGCACTGTACCTACTATGTGTTGGCCTCTGGGAAATAATTTCTATCCAGAGTTGAATTAGCCAGGCCTCTCCAAGTTGCTGAGTCTGAGGGATGGGCCTCTTACTAGACAGTGGGTGTGGGGTTTGTGTCTGTTGCTTCCACCATGTGTCCTCTGTGCCTAGAATAGGGCCCTGCACATAGTAGGTGCTCAGTGCTTACCGGATGCACACAGTGTAGGAGGCGTTACCGTCATTCCCAACGGGGCAGCAAGTCTTAGCACAGTGTCTGGGCCCCCAACACACCTCGGCACATGAACCACAGATGTGTATCTCGGTATTAAAATTCTGCTGGTGTTAGCATCCGAGTGTGGTGGCACATGCCTGTAATCCCAGCACTCAGGACACTAGGGCAGGAGAATCACTGGTAGTTCAAGGCCAGCCTGGACTACATAGTGACACCCCATCCCAAAAACAAAACAAATCTGCTGGCATCGATCCAGCCTTTCCACAAGGTTTCGTATTTCCAAGTATTGTGTTGTATACCATAAAGACTTACAATTTTATTTGTTGATTAAAAGAAAAGTCATGGGGCCGGTGACTAGGGGAAAATGTAAAAAATGGTGACTAGCAGGAGACAGAGAGCCTTGGTTGAGGGAGTCCTGGGGCTACAAGAACACACAGCGGGTCCCTTAAACCCAGCCTGAGTCATAGACTGCTTCCTGGAGGAGGATGCTTTTCAATCACTCAGAGCGAACTAGGTCAGGTGGGCACACCACACCTGTAAAGGGAAGATCGTACATATTTGGGCTTCACAGGTCCCTGTTGCACCTGCTTCATTCTGCAGGTGAAGAAGATCTACATCAATAGACATGGCTGTGTTCCAATAAAACTTTATTTATAAATCCAAGTGGTGGGCCAGAATTGGGGCCACGCCACCACAGCCACCATCGTTCACTGATGTCTGAGCCAAATGCTGAACGATGGGCAGAGGAAAGGCAGCCAACAGGAGCCACGCAGCAAAGGCACGAGGTGTGGAAGAGCCCAGAGAGGAAGGGCCACCACTGCCGGGCTTTCTTCTCCCCAGGATCCCGAACCCATTCAGTGTGTTTGTGCTGAGTGCCTGCTGCATGCCGGGCACTGCCCTTGCCGCCGGGACCCAGAGGTGGACAGGACAGATATTGTCACAGGGGAGACAGGCACTCAACTTGCAAATGGACGAACCAATAAGCAATCATTTACAGCTTCTGCCCTAGCTGTGTGACCCTGAGCAAGTTATTCAACCTCCCTGTACCTGGCAGGGTGACAGGCACCGGGCAGGCTCTTCTATACATGTAGTGGCTGCTTTTAGTCTATGTCAGTATGCGAATAAATACATGATGTTTTCAAACATGCACAAGAAGTAGCATGCAGGAACAGGGCCGCTGCAGGACAGAGGGGTCCCCACGAGGCACGGTCTCAGTCGGTGGCAGCTGCCTGGGCCACATCCTGGGGGTGGACGTCCTAGAACCAGCTGTGTTCACAGTCCCTCAAGCCCGGTGCCCTGTGGCCTTGCAGAGGCAGTTAATTAGTGATGCCTCTGCCCCTCCAGAGCGCCAAGGTGTCGTCTCTAATTAGTGCGTGACTGCGCCGGCCTTTGAAATCCAGGGATAAAAGAGGAGCCTGGGTGAAGCTCGGGTCACGGGGCCAGGGCTCCCCAAGAACTAAACTCATGCTTGTGCTTGCAGCCTCTGGAACTGACCTTCTCCCGGCTTCCGAGTGGAGTTTCGGGGCGCCCACCTGGGTAGGGATGAGGGGCCGGCAAGGCGGTCGGAGCTTCCAGTGTTGTTAGTGTTGCCTTTGTTATTGCTGCTGTTGTCACCTGTCACTTGCTAGCTGTGCGGCCCTGGCTGAGTTAGCAACTCACCCTGAGCCTCAGTTTTCTTTCTGAATCTTGATTCTTCTTCAAAACAGAGCGATTACAGTAGAACAAAGCAAAATGTTGGACAGGTTAGTGGCACACAGCAGAAATCACACTCCGGCTGGCAGATGTCATTACCCTAGGTCAGGTACTGCTTCGAGCACATTGTATGTACTCATTTAACTCCCATAAATACCGTCCTCATTTTCTAGCAAAGGACCACAGGAAGACCCCAGATAGTCATGCACAGCCGAGCCCCAAGAGGGTACCAGTAACACAGGCTGTGACGGGAGCAAGAGCCCCAGAGCTGTGACGCACAGAGACACACCTGAGGTCACACGGTTAGTCCATGGCAGAAGCAGGATTAAGCCCAAGCAGCACGGCTCCAGGGCGTAGCTCCTAACCCCAGTCAACATTTGCTCTGTCGAGGTGACGTCTAGGATGAAGAGAAATTGTTCTTCCCTTTGGCCAAGCAGGCATCCCATCTCAATGATCCGATCTCCTGTTTCTCGACTCCGAGAAGTCAATGGTTCTAGGGACTTTGATATTTTTGCTGTGGTCTAATTGTGTGAGAACGATACTTGTGTGTTTTGATGCATTGTGCCTGCTGCAGTTCCAGGGGATTTTGCACATGCTGGGATGCTGAGCCCCAGAGATTGACCCTGAGTGGGCTCCTCTGATCCAGGCCTCCGCTGGACAGATGGACCAGCAAGGCAGAGTGAACAGCCCGAGGTCACACAGCCAGGAAGTGGCAGAGTTGGGCCGGGTCTTCCAGGCTCCTTCCTCACTCTTAGTCTGTACTGTCTGACAATAAACTGATGGCCTGGGGATGAAATGTAGCCAGCAGACTGATTCATTTGGCCTCCACAGTGTTTTCATAGAATTAAAATTTATCATCTACATGTTAAAAAAAAAAGGAGAGGGGGATATTTCCAGGAATAATGTTCAAAATAGTAGGTAACCAGACCAGACTGGGAGCAAGCATTTGGAGTGGATGCTGGGTGCCTTCTGACGCCATGGACTATACAAGAAAAGGCAATAAAAAACCAGAAGTTTCAGGAAAGACTAAACTACAGAGATGGTTAAAGATCGGTATTTGTCATGGGTGGGGGTGCACGGAGCACAGGGCATTTCTAGGGTGATGGAGTCCCCCACGTAACGCCGCATGGTTGGTACCTGGCACTCTGTGATTATCCAAACCCCGAGGACGGACGCCACCAAGAGCAAACCCTGGTGTCCCCTGTGGGCTCTGGGAACAATGGCAGTCAGTGCAGGCTCCTCGGTGGAGCGGAAGAGCTGCTCCACTGAGCTCTGCGAGAGGAGACTGGCATGGGGCAGAAAATATATGGAACTCTACTTTCCTCTCAATTTTTGGCAGCGCTTGGGATTGAATCCAGGGCCTTGCATGTGCTTGGCAGGAGTCCTACCACTGAGCCACATCCCCAGCTCTTTTTATCTTTTTATTTGGAGACAGGATCTTGCCAAGTTCCCCAGACTTGTCTCGAACACGAGGTCCTCCTGTCTCAGCCTCCTGAGTAGCTGGGATTACAGGTGCGCAGCACCACATGGGGCCTGTCTCAGTTTTACTGTGAACATAGAACTACTCTAAAATATAAGTTTTTTGTTTTTCGTTTTAATGCAGAAGCTCTGGCCCCCCGCAGCCCGCGCCATGCCCCCCTAGATCCAGCGTGCAGAGGGCGGCCCAGCCCCCGCTGGGTATCAGCCTGGCCCCGAGGCGGCTGCGGTGACTCAGACAGGAAGAGGGTTCTCTGAAGTCCCTGATGAGGAGATCGGGGAGAGTGTGACCCGCAGAGCTGGCTGGCGAGGAGTGAGAGATAGTGACGCCTCCCTTCGTCAGCCCCGACTCGTCACCCCATGCTGGAGCCTCCGGTGCATTCTCCACGCTGCATGCGGCTGCTCTTGATCACTCTTACCTGCCCGGGCCTGCGGAGGGCAGGGCCGCTGTGCCGAGCTCTGTGAAGCCGCATGTGCGGGACATGAACAAGCGGTGCTGCCTACCACCCCCTGTGAGATGATCCCTGAGCTCACTCCCTTCTCGGGCTAAATTATACAATCATTTATTCATTTGTCAAACATGGAGTATGCCCCACAAAGGACTGGAGTAGAGAAAGGACAATCAAGGGGTGCTTCAGTGGCCAGATGTTTGTACCCGGCTGCTGTCCCAACTTCTGTCCCAGTGTCCCACTTTCCCATCTTCATCTTCTGGTTTTCTTTTGGGCAACCAAGCCTCCCTGACCAGCATTCCGCTTAGCTCCAGAGGGAGCGGGCTGTCCCCCCAGCCAGGTGGGTGGATGGATCAGGCCTGGCCAATCAGCATGTCCCCTGCCATGCATGACTCAGGGATTGGCTCTGGGATGTACATGTGACCCACGTCAGCCAATCAGAGTCAGCCCTGGATCTGGGGATGAGGTAGAAAAGTCAGCCTCTCTCCACTTGGCTTGCTGCTCTGGCAGAAGCCCGGGGATGCCGAAGACAACCTTTGTTACCACATGGGGTGACCTAGCTGATGTAGGACAACAGAGCTGGGAGGCAGAGAGAACACAATTCCCAAACAAGGGCACACCTGGATCCAGCCATTCCTGAAGCTGAACCTATCTTGGGACTTTTCCTTAAACCAATATAACCACACAAACACACACACATCCCCCCTCAAAGTCACACTGAGTTATTTATGGTTTTTTTCTGTCACTTGCAATCAAAAGACCCTGACTGCACAAGTGAGTACATAGCTACTTCCAGGCTGACAGACAAACAGCTGCAATGAAAACAGAGTAGGAGAGGTCTGTGGAAAGTTCTCTGGAAGCTGAGAGGAGAGAGTCAGAACTGACTTCAGGGATGAGGAAGTCTTCTGTTTTCATTCCATGATTCATTCAAATTTTGAATATTCTAATAACAGTTGACTGTTTTCTGAACAATTTCCGTGGTGAGCTTTTCCCAGCCTAGCTGACAGCTCGAGGGAGGCCCAGCCCTCAGGCCTGGCCTGCAGCACCGTGTGGCAGTGCCTGTATTTCTACGGAATCAGCACCGCGGTTCGCCCTCTCCCTCTCTCTTCCTGTGTCCTCCTCCCCCGTTCAAGTGCTCAGAGCATTGATTCCAGGTAAACATCTCTAAAGTCTCATACCCCCAACTCCATCTCAGCATCTGAGGGACACTTAATCAAGGAGGACTGAGTTTTGAGCCACTCACAGAGGGGATGGAGAACTGAGGTAGGGAACTCTGGGGGCCATTGGTAAGGGGCCGGATCTAGGGTATAGGTGGCCCCAGGGGTCTCCTTGAGAAAGTAACTGGAATGGCCTAGAACATTCCAGAACATTCTTCCATTTAGACCAGCCTGGAATACATGCATCGGTCCTTCCTGTGTTGTTCAGGCCTCTGCTCGTGTATCCTCTCCTCAGAGACCTTTCTTGGTCCTCCTCATTAAGCCCACACTCCACTCTCCATCCCCACAACCTGCTGTGCTTTCTTCATGGCTCTCATCACTACTTGATGCTACATTATTACGTTTATTTGGTGGTCTGTCACCATAAGCTTGTGCGAGGAGAGGTGCTTGTCCCCAAAGAACCCAAAGTAGGGACTGGCATGTAGTAGTGTTCAGTTAATTCTTATCAAAAGGTTACTTTGTATCCATCAATGAAGTGAGGGTCGTAACTGGATCACTTCATTAAAGTGGAAAAACGTATGTCAAACCACAGGACGGGCATGTAGTAGATGCTAAGTAAATCTGTTGCTTTTTAAAAGGGCAAGCTCTGAGGACGAATACAAGGTCACTCTAGATTAGGGTGGGGGGAGGGGAAAGGCACAGGCCCAGGGTTCCTGGGAGCTAAGAACACACGAAGGAGGAAGCACCCAGGAGGATGGCGGGCAGTGAGGAGCAGCCAGGACAAGGTTCCCACAGGGTGTGACAAACCAGGCAGGGGCGGTGACAGACTCAGGCGGGCCCCTTGCTCTGAAATCCTTCAGAGTTTCCACACGGCCACAGCAGCGCGCTAAGCCCGGACATCCTGTGGCCGCACAGGTGGACATCTGTGTGCCGGCGGGAAGCCGTGGTGAGGAAGAGGGGCTCAGAGGCGTGAAGTGGCCCTTGCTGTTGTCCCCCAGTCAGCCGTGTCAGTCGGCCTTCCGAGTCAGCTTCCGGTGTGGCTGGGAGCTGGGGACAGGGTGAGGGTGCTGCTGCGGTCCGGGGATCGAGAGCTACCCAGTCCCTCTGCCTCTTGCTCCCCAGCACCCTGGCCGCGGGAGCCCCGGAAGATGCTCTCGGAGGCTCCAGAAGGCCTCGGCTCTGGAATGCAGGGGACAGATGTGGCTGCTCTTCCTTATTCCCACCTCGCCGGGCCGCAGAGCTGTCGGCGCGAGCCGCTGAGGCCCAGAACCGAGTCTGACAGCTGCCTCCTCTGCGCCTTTGATTAGGCGCGATCAACGGGCCTCGCTAGTCTGAGCTGCAGCTGTCAGATTTCCAGTTACTTGCAGCCATACATGTTTCAATCCGTGACAGTCACTCCTCCGGACCACAGGCCACCTGCATCCCGATACCCATCTGGACACATCGAGGTCCGGGACGGGGGAAGCTTCCCGGGTCACACGGAGGAGTCACAAGGGTACTGACTCACCCTCCAGCGCTCCTCACTGCAGCCCCGCCTCGTGGTCTGTTTCCGCTCATCCCGTCTGCAGTGGCCCCGGCCAACAGCTGCTTTGTAACTTCAACACTCCGAGCAGGCCGGACGACCACGTCCCCCGAGCTTCCAGTCTCCGTCAGGAGCCCCCGGGCCAGTGTCTCCAGCTTCCCCGAATCCCCTAAAGACGAGGTGGTCAGCATAGCCCCGCTGCTCCTGGGAAGGCGTGAGTCACCGTCACGGAGCCGAAGGCCCGAAGCCAGGGTCTGCCATCGCTCTGCAGTCCGTCCCCCGCCCGCGTCACCTCGTCCGCTCAAGCGTTGAGTCATTGCAGCTTGTGGTCAGCACTGACACTCAGATCATTTTCTGCTCATCTTGTGCCCAGCTGGTGGCCTTTAATTAAGTGCTGTCAACTTCCTGCCTTTGTCCACGTTGTCTCTCTCCCTATTTTTGGCAGATTATATTAATACTAATAGTGATGATGATGATGGTGGCAGTTAGCATATATGAATTTAAGTTTTTCTTCTCGAAAGTTACAGTGATAAGTGGTCTTCTTATAGACAGGAAAACTAATGCTGGGAAAAGCTAAGTCTCTGGGCAGGGTGACTGAGCCAGGAGGAGCTGGTGGAGCTGAGCTATGACCACGAGTGTGTTGGACCCTAGAGTCTGGCTCCTAAGCACAAAGCCGGTCGGGCCCACTGGGACAGATCAGAGGCCATGTCACAGCGATGCAGACTGCAGTCACGTTTACTGTTTCTTTAAAAGACCTCTGGAGACTGCAGACCACTGGGCGGATTTGGCACCCCAAGGTTGCCATAAGGGACACAGGGTCTTTGCACTCTCCCCTTACACATTGCAGCGAGTTAGCAACTCATCTCAGCTGGTCCTCACGTCACAGATGGCTGCCACGGCTCAGCCATCACCTCTTCACACGACAGTGTCCAAAGCAGCAAGAAAAGAAAAGAGGCAAATGGGTCTCTCCTCATCTGCCTTCTTCTCATCAGAAAGGAAACTCTTTCCCAGAAACTCCCGGCAGAGTTTACCTTCGGCCAGAACTGGGGCATGTGATCACCCCTGGAGCAGTCCCAGGGCCAGGAGCACAGGATGGCCGAGGTTGGCTTGAATCAAATGCGGTTCACTCCCCAGCACCGGCCACAGCCAGCTGAAGAAAGTCAGGGTTCTGTCAGCGGGAAGGAAGGGAGGCCTGGCGGCTGGGGGTGCGATCCCTGGCATCCGATAGCCCAGTGCTAGAAACCATTCAGCACAGACGCCTGGGTCAGTTGGCAGGATTATTGTAGGTGGCACACGAGGGAGGTTGTGTGTTTTAAAAATAATTTTAGTCCTAAGTATTTAAGTGTGTTTGGAAAAAAACATATACAGCAAATTCATCAATCAGAACCATAAATTTTGGATATTATTTTTCAGGATGGAACAACTCAGGAGTTTTTTTAAAAATAATAGGAGTAAAAGAAAAATATTAAGTAAGTTCCTTTGCTTCTAGATTTGGCAATGGGGAGCGAGTAGGAAGCCCTGCTCTGTGTTATTCCCCTCGGCATTTTTTCAGCTTCTTCGGCTCTCTGCCTTCCACCTCCCTCCCGAGGAAAATAAACACCCACGAGGATTTTTGCATCATCTGCAAATATGCCTCCAATAAAGCCTCAAGCTCAAATATAAGCCAGGCCTCCTCGGCTGGGCAGGGCAGGCGTCTCAACTCTGGTCTTTCCCTGGTATTTCACCTCGGGCCTGGTGGCTGGAGGGTTTTGTTGGATGTGGCCTTCTCCTGTAAGCCACTGCAAACCCTATTTCTGGAAGAAAAAAAAAAATCAAGACATAAATAATAATTTACTGCCCATTTGAGATTTCATGTCAGGAATTTGCAGACTTTCCTAAAACATGAAAGCTTTTCATTTAAATGAGCATGTAGAAGGCCATCATAAGAACTCCATAAATGGTGGTGCAGCGACACAGCAATGCATGCTAGAGACCTGGTGTAAAGGAGGAAACCGACTCTGTGTGCATCAGCCGCACAGGCAGGGGTTCCTATAGAAACTTCTTCATGGACACTGAGATTTCATTCATATAATTTTCATATGTCATAAAGTATTAGTCTTCCTTTTTTTTTTTAACCATTTAAAAATGGAAAAACCATTCTTAGCTTGCGGGCTGTACAAAAACCAGCAGCAAGACTGATTTGGCCTGAGGCCTGTAGTTCACTGGTCTGTCCATAAGCCACAGAGGCAAGAAGGAATTACAGAGAAGTGTTGGTAACAGAGAGAGCCCTGAGTCGGCCCGTGATCCCTGCTACCTCAGAGGCTGAGGCAGGAGGATTGCAAATTCAAGGCCAGCCTGGGCAACTTAGCAAGACTTTGTCTCAAAATAAATATTAAAAAGGGTTTGGCGATGTAGCTCAGTGGTAGGGCACTTGCCTAGCTTGTACAAGGCCCCGAGTTCAATCCCTACTACTGAAAAAAATATATATACATATATAGTCCATATATGGATGCAGCATGTGTTGATTAGATAAATTTGTTTGTATATAAAAAAAAAATCACACAAGAGACTAGCTACAGCCAGTATTCTGAAGCGGAACACTAGGATACACAAAAGTATGAAGACATATTTTCCACCCAAATCTTTTTGTACTGTTTGAATTTTTCTCAGTGTACTTCTGCTACTTTCACAAAGCAGAAAGCATTTGCCAAAGCAGCAAGGATTTCTGCGCCACCGTATTAAACACGAAAGGCTCCAGATAAACACACAGTGCTGCTCCCCGCACAGGGATGGGGCGCCTGCCACAAGCCACTGGGGCAAGACAGGGCCCGTGACGCTGTCAGGGTGCGGCCCAGTGGCTGCCCTGTTGGCAGCAAAGCTCGCAGCAAGTGACACAGGGGATGACATTAATAAGCACATGTGGAGGGACCGGGCTTGGTGGAAGGTGGGGGGGCAGCCCGATCTCGCCATTTCCGCTTGGATGCTGCTCTTATCTGGGCCACAGTAGAGCAATGTTCTGCCAATATTTACCTTTGATCTCTGCCCCAGAGTGGAGGAAGATGCCCGGGCCCGAAGAGGAGAGTGGAATTGGCTTTGCAAAAAGAAAAAGCGACTCACCCCCAAATGAAGACATCTTAAGAACTTGGTCTCCCAGACACCCGTCAGCTGAGTACTCTGGTGAGGCAGCCCCCGGGAACAAACGGCAGTCCCCACCCCTGTATACAGCAGATGCGGATTTTTAAAAACCAGCAATAGTTTCTAATCGAGACGTCACATAGATAGAGGAGTTTCTGGCTTCTCTCAAAACCCTGGAGCTCTGCCCAGCCCTGGCCGCTTTCCTACATGGACACTGCAGACTGGGGCCAAGGGGCTGAACACCATTCGGGTGGGCGAGGGCTTCAGGGTGCCACAGTCCCCATTGCTCCTGTCCCCTCCTCAGTACGCCTCCCTCCCGCCTTCTGTTTGGCTCTTTCCCTGAGCAAGGGTTGTGGAGCCCTTCCTGGGGGCCCGGCCCGGGCTCGTAGTTATGGGTGAGCCAGATATGCAAGGCCCCGCCGCGTGGCACTCCTGTTCCAGGTGGGGACACAGACAGCAAGCCGGAAACGAAGAGTTGTGTGCCTCCGAGGAGCAGTGAGGAGCCAGTGCCACCAGAGAGCTGTGCACAGGGCAAGAGTGGGAGAGATGAAGTCAGCTAGGACAAGACTGCCGACCGTGGCCGTCTCCGCCCTTCCCTGCTCGACTCTGTGCCTCCTGCCGGGCGCACGCTCAATTCTTGCTGAGTAGGTGTCCATTCATCCTTCCCTGCCCTTCCCAGCACCCGGAACAGAGCCTGGAGCAGAGCAGGGCTTCGGAGGACTCACAGGAAGAATGAGGCAGGCAGGGGTCTCAGTCCTGCCACCCTTGCTGCGTGACCTGGCGCACATGGCTTCTCCTCCCTGCCATGTTGTCCTCTGTAAGTGGGCTGACCCCACCATCCTCGCAGAGCTGTCCAGGGACCCAGAGAGATGGGTGAAGGGCCCTAAGTGCCTGGTAAGACGGGCGTCAGGTGCTGTTGTTGCTTGGAGCGTCAAGGGCACGGCTGGAGGAAGCGGTCCCTCCTGGCCAAGGAGGAAGGGAGGTGCCAGTGCCCCTTGGTGGGACAGGCCTGTTTCCCACCATTCTCAGCAAGAAAGTGCAAAGGATCAGGAGGATTCAAAGGTGTTATCGGGCTCACACTTCGCTGCCTTGTGACATTTTATCATTTGGCATCAGGACATTTCCAAGGTGCTCACTGTGTGCCAGCCAAGGGTTCAGCTTCCATTAGCATCACCTCTTTGAATCCCCAAAGACCAGCTGAGTTCATTTGACTCTTACATAGCCCATTTCACAGACGAGAAAACTGAGGCACAGGGAGATAAGGCGTTTCTGTACACAGTGTGGCAGACTGTGTTTTCTTTCTTTTTTGTGGGTCAGGCTGGCTTTCAGCTCACTATGTAGTCCAGGCTGGCCTTGAACTCACAGCATTCTCCTGCCTCAGCCTCCCGAGTGCTGGGATTACAGGTGTGCGCCACCACACCAGGCATCAGATTGTGTTTTTTAAAGGTCCCAGAGCAGTCTCTGCCGTCCCATCCTTTTCTTCTCTTTTCTTTAAGTGACAGCATGAGATATAACTCACATACCACAAAGTCCACTCTTTCAAGGCATGCGATTCGGTGTTCTCTGGCGTACTCACAGGTTGTCACGCCCCCAGAGAAACTCCACACCATTAGCAGTCGCTCCCCATCCCCCTCCCTGCCCTGGACAACCGCTGAGCTTTCCACCTCTGCAGTTGCTTCTTCTGGGCGTCATGTCAATGGACGCTCCCACAGGGGTCTTTGTGACCGGCTCCCTCCTCTTCGCGTGGCTTCGAAGCCCACACATGTCATGGCGGGTGAACGTCCTTCCTTTCTGCGGCCGTGCAACGCTCCGCTGAGCGTCGACGCCACCCTGGTTTTCTGTTCATCGGTTGACGGGCGTTTGCTTCTTCGTGGGCAATTGCCCTCATTTCTCTTGGGTGTAGACTCTGGCTTGCAACTGCTGCGTCATACGGGACCTGTGTGTTTTGGGGACCTACCAGAACTATTTCCAAAGAGGCTGCACCGTTCGGAAATCCCACCAGCGCTCTGTGAGGGCTCCCGTCACTCCACACCCTCCTCACGCCCTTCTCCTAAAGTGACCTTAACGTTCATCCCACTGAGCAGTGCTGGCTGTCTCACCCCCACCCCTTGAGCTTGGAATGACTTCTATGGCTGTACGAACCCACGGAGCACAGAGGAAATGTCCTGTGTGACCCCCGAGACCTGATCCTGATGACCACAGTGGCACTTCCAACACGCTGTCTCGGAGCCCGCTGCAGAAGACAAGCACAGAGCCGCCAGCTGGTGCCCCGCCAGCCACCGAGTCACTGGAGCCTGCCAGTGTCCCCAGCTGAGGTCCCGATGTCAGGCAGCACGGACAAAGGCCATCTCTCCGTGCCCTGTCCGAATTCCTGACTCAGAGGAGCCGAGAGGTAGAAAGCCAAGAGCAGCGAATAGTGTTTTCGTGCCGCTGAGTTTGGGGTGCCTCGTTAGGGGCGAGGCCAGGATGGGCACTCACGTCTGCCTGGCCTCGGGGCCCCCGTAACCATCATCAAGGCTGGCTGATCCCGGGGGCCGAGGGGAGTCGGCGTTCCCTGTGTCACACCACTGACCACCCCCGCCCCCCACAACCGTGAGCTGCCCGGAGAGCAGCGGAAGCCACTCCCCGAAGCACCTGCTCTTGGTCGGTCTGCCGCGGCTCTGCTCTCCTGTCCTTGCCCTGTTCTTCGTAGAAAAGCTGGAGTGACAGATGGAGACGTGAAATCCACCTGCTGCCGCCCCATTCATGGCAAACCGCAGCAGACGCCCAAGCCCGTGC
>PVJO010027878.1:0-19012 GCA_004026905.1 Hystrix cristata
TTTTTTTTTTGGTGCTGGGAATCGAACTCAGGGCCTGTACTTGCAAGGCAAGCACTCTAACCACTGAGCTAAATCCCCAGCTCCATAAGAACCCTCTTTTGATAACTAAGCAGGGCCTATGAAAGCTACATCAATTCCTTCCAAGAGTGAAAGCCTGATGAACTCCCACTAGACTTCATCTCTTCAAGGTTCCACCGCGTCTTAATATCCTCACAACAGGGGCCAGATGTTCAACACAAGAAACACTGGGGGACACACTTAAGCCATAACCAAGCCACAGCAGAACAGTAAGATAATAGATTTGTGTTGTTATAGATTGCTAAATTTTTGGTAAATTGTCACAGCAGGAAAATAAACTAATATAATTCATCTTTATCAGAATTAAAAACATCATGAGGACAGTAGAAAAACAAGTTACAGATTGAGAAAATATTTGAAAAACTTTTATCTGATGCAAAACAATTATATCCTATATCTAAATATAGTATTGTATCCATGCCATCTTTATCTGTACATATATCTATCTATATCTGTGTCATTTCTGCAACTCAATATTATGACAACATAATTGGAAATGATCAAAAGATTTAAATCATTCATAAAGTAAGATGCATAAGTGACCAGGAAGTACATGAATCTATAGTTATCATTTTGTCATTAGGGAAATTAAATAAACATAATTCGCAATTTGAACACTACTTAATAGGTAAAATTTTTAAATATGAGCTGTTGATGAAGCTATGCAATAAGTGAGACTCTCATTTCTCATTATTTGGAACTTTAAACACCCTGATATCATGAACCGCCGAGTAGGTAAACAAATTGTAGTACACCTACGCAATGAAAGACTACTCCACAATAAAAAGGGGCAAGTTATCTACAACCACATGGATGAATCTCAGAAACTATGCCAAAAGAGCTAGATGCACAGGGAAGATCTTGTATGATTGCATTGCATGAAACTGTAGCGATGACAGAGTAGCTCGATACTTTCATGGGGACTGCGGGTGTTCTGTCTTGTGATTCGGTGGTGGTTAGACTTGACTTCGCAGTTTCCTGTGGTTTGTAGATATGTCTGGATCATTTTATATACACCCATGTCTTTCAGCAAACATAAAGGCGTGTGAGTGCACCACGCAAACTATGTGAATGCCGGGGGGATGATGAGTGTCTATTTCTGCCTTCCAGCCCCCACACTTCTCTGGAATTCTTCATTTGGGATATTCGTCTTCCTACTAAGTTCACCTAAGAAAGACGAGCCGGAGTGATTCAACAGAAATACCTTTTGTGTAGAGAAACAATAATTTTTTGCCCTCCTTTCCCAGAGTGTTTAAAAAATAGACTGTGGGGTGGAAATCATAAAAGATTAATTGTAGATGATGGTAATCACAGATGATATGACATTTTCAACAAACAGAGGTTGTCACAACCAAGTACCTCTTGGTGGAAATTGATTCGTGTCGTTCAATGTGCCATTTCATCTGTTCTAATTGCCCAAACCATCTCACTATTCCAGAGTTCATGTTTGACTCGGTAAGTTAAAAAAAAAATCCCAAAGAAAGGCTGCTAGTGAATCTCATTCTTTCACCTCTCCAGAACGGAAAACATATATTATTTTAATTATAAAGCAATTAGCTGCTTCAAGCTTTCTTCACTTACATTGAATCTCTGACCTCATTGCCTTCCTTCACTTTCAAGAGAAAGCCTCAGTTTGAGAAAAGTCTGGAAATGTTATCTTTATGCCATTTAAAATGTAGACCGAATCACTTCTCCACTTTTCTTTTCCCTCATGCCTTTTGTTTCAATGCAGTAATGGGTTCCTTCTCTTATGCGAACGCATCACCTCTCGCTGCTCTTCGTCCTGTCTCTACGGAGACCTTGTTCGCAATGATTATCCCTTGATCTCTTTTCTTCATTAGCTGTCTGTCAACTTGCTCTTTCCAAACAGCACTCAGATGTGCTCCGATCTCCCCTCCTTAACACATGCCCTAGAGTTGTCTACACTGCTGTTTCAGGAACTGAGAACTTCTGGGAACACACGTCAAAATACCTTTCATTTAGCTCTGCGATTAGGAATTCAGAGTCAGTCAGAATTATGTAAGTGTTAGTGATCTGCCTTTTATTAACATCCTCACTGACTCTAAATGCCACTGATTTATTAAGTCACCTCTCACTATCTTTGCTTCTCAACTTTCACTCTTTCCTTAGAAATCCTGCTTAAACTTGTATCTCTTCTGAGCCGTTTTCCTGAGACATTAAATAGGATTTTTAAAGCCATTTATTATGTTATTTGACAAAAATGCATTAAAATTTGAAAACTTAAAACTATTTACATTTAGAGAAAACAGATATTTGGAAAACTAAATGAACAGGAAGAGTATAGCAATATGTGTTTACTAAGTTTTCTGTGATTTAAGTACTCCAGAAATATAGCTTGAAAAGACTACTGGAGACTTTTAGTGGCATCTTCAGAATGGCCATTGAAAGTGGTATCTGTAGAGTTTAAAACTGGACTTATGTGTAAGAGCCACAGTGTGGTGAAAACCGAAGCACACCAGACACGTGGCTGCAAGTCAGAGAGGTGATTTGCACCAACGAAAGGCCGTGCTGGTTCTTGATAGAACAGAGTCCTCTGCATCAGAGCCTTCAGCCCTAACTTTGTGGCTGAAATCTTTTCAAGCTGGGATTCCCCTTATTTTTGAAGACTTTCTTTTATTCAGAGATGACTCACGTGGTGTTTCTAAAAGAAATGGTCTCAATACCTGAACAAGCAGCAGGTAGATGTGTAACAGCTCTCTCGCTCAAGTTGTTGGACTGAATGGTCCATTATTACCGATGTAGGGGCCTCCTTCAATGTGAATTTACTGGTGACTTCTAGGAGTTTTACTTAGGTGAATTTAAGGCATTGAGGTGTTATATTTAGCCAGGATTTGGTTTTCAATTATTCTCTTTAAAGCAAAGAATCCAGACTTCACAAGCGAGAAGATAAAGATTTCTCTCCCCACCCCCTGCCTGCCTCCTTCTTCCTCTCTTCCTCCTTCTCCTTCCTTAAACAGCATCTCACTAAGTTGCCTAGGTTGGCCTAGAAGTTGCAATTCTCCTGCCTCAGCCTCCCAAATAAGTAGGATTAAAGATCTGCAGCAACGTTCTACTTACTTCTTTTTTATTGGGGGCATAATTTTTTTTCTAATTTTTTTTACCGAGAACATGTATTGGTACATTTTAGATAGACATAATGATCACATTCATCATAATTAGTTTGTACCTGTACATGATATATCTTGGTTTCCCCCCTCCTCCCCATCCCTCCCTCCCACTCTTCTTCCTCTCCTTATTTACAATAGCTTTATTTACATTTTCCCATTTTTTTCTTTTTCTTTTCTTTTCTCTTTTCCTTCCTTCCTTTCCTCCTCTTCCCTCTCTAGTTCTCTTCACAAATCCTTCATATTTCTAAGTGGCTGTCTGGTGTGCTTCCTTGAAACTCTGATTGACTTAATTCATTGTCACTATTTGTCCTACTCTAGTCCTGTAACAAAATTCTACAGAATTTGTTACAGTAAACTTATTTGTTACAGTAAAATTATAGAGAATGGATAAATTTTAGAGATAAATTTTAGAGAATGGAAGTTTACTTGGTTCACAGTTCTGGAGGCTGAGCGGTCCAAGAGTGAGGTGCTGATATCCGGTGAGGAATTTCTTGCTGCGTGGTGTCCTGGCACGTGGCGTCGTCCATTGAGACAGAGTGGGCGTGCCAGTGTGGCTCTCTCACTGGATTTGGGGTCTGCCTGGGCTGGGTGAGGGATCTACTATCGTGTTGTAATGTCTTGCTCTTGGATCCTTCCCAACAAGATTTGTGAGCAGGTCCACGGAAAAGAACTCAAAGTCAGAAAGTTGCAGATTTAGTAAGCATGTTTATGCCTGGACAAGGACAATACTGTATACTGTTAAGCAGTGCTAACTTCTATTGAAGAACACAACTCACTTGGGAGAGTGCCGAGCAGGCAGCTCAGTAAAAGCCTGAGTGCTTGAGGTTCGGGGTTTATAGTTTGTAAGAACAAGAGAAGGTACATTTGGGAGCGATCCAAGCTAGCTTAACCAGAGGGGACCACCACCCTGAGGACTGTTTGGTTTCTTTTTTGCTTTCCTAGAACGGAAGGATTGTTGAGGGTTGTGCGGAAGGGGGCTTTTTCAGATCAGCAGGGGGACTCCCCCTGCATGTCTCGGGTAGAGAGGTTTTAAACTTAGATGGTTTTAGCCAGAATGAAAATGATGTCCCCACCAGGGAGAAGTCAAAACCTGTAATGCAAATGTATGCAAATAAGGCTTAATTGGCCTAGACAGGGTCTAATGGGGTGTGAGTTGAGTAGGTGCCCACGTATGGACCCTAGACATAAAAAAACTGTGCAGGTGGGTTACCTGGAGGGGCTGCTGAACCCTTCTCAGGAAATTGCCAGGTCAGAAGTCCAGGAATCTTCGAGCATATTCTGTTGCAGGGTTTCCTCTCTGGGATCAGCTGCTGTTCCATGAGCTCCAGCTCATGTCTGTCTACTCTGCCATGTCTTCTTCTGATACTATCAAGAAGGCCCCACCCGAGTATCCTCATCTAGTCCTTTTAAAATTGTTTTGACCCTACTGTATTGAACCTAAGTCCTCAGGTGTAAACATACATCTTGCCACTGAGCTATGTCCCCTGTTCCCTGATCTAGTTTTAATCATTTTCCTAAAAGTCCCGTATCCAAATACTATTATTATATAAATTTGAGGAATAAGTTTCTAGCACATGAAATTTTGGAGATACATTCAAAGTGTAGCAGCATTTTTACTAAATATTTATCAGGCATACGTGATCCTTTTATGGACTTTACCTTTCTTTATAAGCATGTGTTGTGGTTTAAATATGCAGCGTCCCCCAATGACTTCTGTTTGAGGATTTGATCCCCAATGCAGCAGTGTTCAGAGTGGGGCCTAGAGAAATGACTGAATCATGAGGGGTTTAACTTTACCACCGATGAAGTCATAACTTTTGTGGCATTAGTGGAAAGTGATGGAAACAGGAAGTGGAGCCTATTTGAAGGGCATGGATCATGGGACTGTATCTTGGGGACTATATCTGGTCCCAAGCCCCTACTTCTTTGGCTTTTGAGCAGCTTCTTGGCTGTTGTGAGGTAACCTAAGAGAGTCAGAGTTGATACCTGGCCTGAGGTTTCTCTTTTGTTTTCCTAGAGCCTGGAGGAGTTGCATCTATGGGGGCTTTTTCAGAGGGGCCTTGGCTGCCGTGAGGTGTGTAGCTGTCCTTTGCCATGCCCTTCTGCCATGTTTTTGCCTAGCTATAAGCCCAAGAGCAATGGAACCAGCTGACCATGGACTGAAACCTCTGAAACCTAGAACCAAAATAAATCCTTCCTCCATAAGATGGATTTGTGTCAGTTATTTTTCTCCGTGATGGAAAGCTGAATACCACGGCATGTTCAACAACTATTGGTTCAACTCTGGGATTCAGCAATGAACCAGCAGGGTTGGTTGGCTTTCATTTGACTGACACTCTTGTTACCATCATAAAAGTTTAGCCTCAGTCTACAATGATATGAAATTTAAAAAACCCAAACCCCAGCATTTCCAGGGTTATTGTCTCATGACTTGGCAGCGAATTCTGTTTTCTTTTTCTTTTTGACAATTAAAACTACTCTAAAAGCCTATGTCAGGTTTAATCTTCATATTTAGTAATCCTTTCATGAATTAAGGACAATAATGAACACACAGTACTTCATTATTCTTCATATGAGAAATGTGTGTGAATTTTATATATTAACTTACTTAATCTTCACAATTTAACATATGAGATAGACAGTATTGCTATTGTTGCTTTACAGATGAGGACACCAAGGCACAGATAAGACAATAAACTCACTCAAAGTCACGCAGTTAGTGAGTGGCAGAATGAATATTCAAATCCAGATTGTTGGGGCTCTAGAATGTGCTCACAACTATTGTGATTCATGTTCGTCAGTGTGTTTTAAAGTATATTTTATGCAGATAGTTTTACTAGTTTAATAAATAACATAAAATGAGGCATGGAGTATTATTTGTATTGCAAGACCAATTTTTGTAGAATCTTTCCCTGACAATCCTGCTGGCTTTAACAGATGATTTTTTTGATTTCTGCCTAAATATATTAACCTTAGGCATCATTGGATAGGTACCTACATTTGATCCTCTAACCAACCAATGTTTTCATACCTCTCACGGAATACTCTTTCAGAGATGAAGAGATACAATAATGTTATAAACCAAATTGTGTCCCTCTGAAATTCATACATCAAAGCCCAAACCCTTAGTGTGAGAGTATCTGAAGATGGGGCACTTTGGAAGTAATAGGAGTTAAAAGAGGTAATGAGGGTGGGGCCTCAAGATGGTAGTAGCAGCTTCAAAAGAGGAAGGATGGGATCTAGCTCCCGAGCCCCATTCAAGGTGAGGGCACACGGGGAAGGTGGACATCTGAGAGCCAGGAGGACAATCCTTGGCAAAAATCAAATTGGCTAGCACTTGATCTTGACTTCTAGCTTTCATATTTGTGAGAAAGAGAAGTCTGCTGTTTAAGCCACCCAGCTTGTGGCATTTTATTATAGCAGCCTGAGATGATTAAGACAGGAAGAAGAATGACAGGGTTCTCTCTGCAATCTGGCCTTAACCAGTCTCAAACCTACTTGTTTTGGTTTATTTTGTTTATAAAATGCCCAGTAGTCATGACTAAATATTGAATATATTATATAATAATTCAATATATTTAATTATATGTACTATATACATTATTATGTAAATGTGCAATGGAACTCTCTAGTTTCATAAGTTATTGAATACTTTTTTGTTATTAAATACCTTTAAAAATAACTTACTGATGTAGAATAGTTTAAGTATTTAAACATTTTGTCACCCCTCTTTTCTGTGCCTTGAAAGACCACTTTTCAGCATGTTTCTCTATTGAAAAATATTCAGTTCTTTCTTAACACAGAGGTCCTTTGTTTGATCTGCAGGAACGCATAGGGCACAGCTAGTTTGTGACATGCCTGAGAAAAATTCCTAGTCATGATAACAAGGCGCCACACCTCTTATTTAAAACTCCTCCAAGCCCTAACAACTAGAATTAGAAAAACATACTTGTGTTGAGTTCAGTATTTATTTAATAAAAAAATTGTATTTCCTACATTGACCTCTCATTTATCACTGAGCAATAGAATAAAAACACTTTTTCCTAAATAATGTAGTGTATACCTAATAGAAACCCAAACACCATGACATTGTGAAGAAGTTGGAGCCATTTTTTTGGTCAAAATAAAGGACTGCCAACTTCTAGAAGTGTTTAGAAGGGTCAAATTATAGAACAACATTGCTCGAAGAGCTGTGTATCAGAGCGAATGAAATAAGGTGTTACATATGTACCTTGGGGGTGGAGGGTATGCCCAGCATGTGGGAGGCCCTGAGTTCAATCTCAAGTGCTGCAAATTAAAAAATGTTGAACTTATAAATGTGGCCCTTATAACACCTTAATAATGTTAATAGTTAAAATTTTACTATTCTAACCATATCCAGGTTAACACCTTAACAATATTGTTAAATTTTACTATTCTAACCATATTGTTAAGGAGAAAAATATCAAGTTACATGAATAAATGAGCATATAATACAGCTCACATTTGCTGTACATATTTTTCTATACCAAAACGTGTTTCTAAATTAAAAATATTTTTGAAATGTTACTAAAGTACACAAGGCCAAGTGCATGCCCCAGATTCACTATTACTCTTTATGGAACTTAAATTATATTTTAATCAGATTTTAAAGTTTCATCCAGGACCTGTTACCAAATCATAAAGCTGTGTGTGTGTGTGTGTGTGTGTGTGCGCACCTGTGTGTGTATGTGTGCGCATGCATATTTTTGTAGGTATGTGTTTAGGAATGCAGAGTAGAGAAGCATATATTATATAAGATTGTAGCCTTAAAAATAATGAAGTAATTGTTAGCCCTACATAGATTAATGTTATTAAAATGTCCCTCCTAATCTTTCAACATAATACAATAATGATAAATACAAAACAGTTAAAGACATACATTGAAAAGGTATCTAAGTTTGTGTTTCCCTTTTTAAAAAAATTAGCTTAATTGCATAGGGCTTTAGGTACTGGTAGCTAAAATGGAATTTGGAGTTGCCTAGTGTGAGTATTAAACTACTTTTCTTTTCTTCTAGACTGCAGGCCATTTATCTGTCATCCTCTGTGTTTCCACTGATTTGTACATTGCCCTTCACTCACAGAGGTAGTTTTGTTTATTTCACTTTTTTTTATCTATTGTATGCAGTTCTGCACATAATCATAAAAATCTGCCTGTAAGCCTCAAAGCATTTAGACATGCTTTGAATTAAAGATCCAAAACATAATAATCTATTCTCAGAAGTTCTTAGTACACTCTACACCAGGAGGATCCTATTTTGTTATGGACAGCATGCTGGTTTTATTTTCCAAATGTTTTGAATGCCAAAGGAAAAAAAAAATGTTAACTTCTTAAATTTCCTAAATAAAAGTTGTCATCAATTGCGGTTCCCATTTGAGCGTAGTTCATTTTAATTTAACAGATTTTATAATGATGGGTTTGGAAATTATTTAATGATTTTTAATGCAATATATCAAGGAAACAGATACTATACTTTTAGAGTAAGGCAGCAAATGAAGTACAGGTCTTTTTTTATGAAGTACAGTTTTATCTATCCTTGTCTTAGTATAGTATATTATTTTTATCATTCAGAGAAGACAGAAGAGTGGTGTCAAATTTTGTGTAAAGCTGTCAAGCTTCATCATAAGATCCATCTTTGTTGATGACAATTACCATGACGGATGTGAGAGGGCTAAGTGGACAGCATTCCCTTCATGGTGGGCTTCCTTCAGCCACCCACCTCTGCTGCTGTCCACACGCGTGCACTCTGTGAGACTGACTTCATGACTGGGTGAGGCAGCTTTCCACACATAACTCTTCTCAAGCCTTCTTTTAGTATGCTAACTTCCTCCCTGTGATTTGACCCTCCTGGAAATTACAATGTTTTCTGTAGGTGTACGGTGCCAGGCAACAGTCTGAAGCTGCCTATCATAACACCTTGCGAGATAGTTCCTTTCCAGGCAGTATATTGTTTCTCTTTCCTTGAAGATGTGCAGTTCTGCGAAGCTGTGTTACACTGGGTGTGCTTTGAGAAAAAAGGATGGCATATGAATTCAGGCTCTAGTGAACATTTTTCCTACCACTTCATTGCTTTTCAGTGAGATTCTGCCATCATTTGAATGTCCTCACTAAAATTCATCTTGAATTCAATCCCCATCTTGAGATATTAGCAGGCTGGAAACTTAATCCCACTATGGTATTAGGAGGTGGGCACTTTGGAGGGTAATTAAGGTTCCACAAAGCCATAAACATCAGGCCCCAATTCAATAGAACTGCACCTCTGTATGAAGAGGCAGAGAGACCTGAGCTAGGACATTCCAGCTTGTCTTGTGATACCTGGTGCTGTTTTAGGGCTCTACAGTGATTCCCCAGCAGCAACAAAGACATCTTTAGCTGCAGCTGCCCAATTTTGAATGTCTCAGAATTTAGAATTATGCCCTGAATAAATCTTTATTCTTTATACATTTCTCAAATTTGTGATGTTCAATTACAGAAACAGCAAACTGACCAAGCTTCTCTCCAGGGAACCCACTGCAGCTTCAACAACCAGCAACGTGATGAGGATTTATAGAGCTAGTTCCTGTTATCTGCACCTATTTCTCCAAATAGGTCCTCCCCAAGGATAACCAGACATACCTTGTTCTTAAAACATTCAAAACTAAAATTGTCTCTTCCGTGACCTCTGCAAAATCTGCTCTTTCATATGTACTCCTTGTCTACAACTCTGCTGAGTCTACAGAGTTGTCTGAGAGTCATTCTGGCTTTTTCCCCCTTAGCCTTTCTCCCTCCCCCATTCTAGAGCACCATCGACATTTATCCATGCCGGTTGGCTTAATTCAGACCCTTTTTTATTTGGCATTGAGTCATAATGCTAGCTTCAAGTTTGGTCTCCTTGCCTTCATGTTCATAGTCTCACTATTTGTACCTTATTCTTTTTTCGAGAAAAGGAAATGAAGTGTAATTTACACTCAAATTCTTCTTTCCAGAATTACTTTTCTAAAAATAAAATCTGAATATGTGATTTTCTGGCTTAATTTGACATCATACCTCTCTTTCGCTGTTGCTACCTCTTCAGTAAAATGAGGATGTAATAGGAGCTACTCTATATATTAGTTGTGGGCATTACATTAGATAATTGATGATAATGCCTGTCGAATGGTAACAATACATTGCTCTTAATGTGTCAAAACTCCCAACCTCCCTCTATAGCACACACTACAGTTTTGCTTCCCTGCTGGGTCTTAGTCCATGTTGTACCAGAATCGGTAGTACTGTCAAATCTCGCAAATCTGTTTCAATGACATTCATCTTTGAAATGTCTCATAGCAAAAACCTTCCTCATTCCTCGGTATGAATTTCTTGGGAGCTATGAGGCTGTCTTATGAATTTCTGAAATAATTGTGTGAGGTTCCTAGCATTGAGACTGTTACAAAGAAGAAAATTTATTTCACCGATTAAATGTCATGTCTCTCATTCTGCACCTACATCTATCTATACCTACACCTATGTCTAACCACCCACACCATTAGTCAAGGGATCCATCTAAAAAGTACTTCTCATTATGGCACTTTCCTACGTATAAACTCTCAAGTATCTCTTCAAAGTGTGGAGGATAAATTCAGAGCTCCAGGTGACTGTGGCGGGACTGTACGATCTGATGTTTGCTTCTGTCTCTATATGCTCCTCTGCAGGAACACTGAGCCAGGTATCTTAAACTCTGGAAGCTCTCTGGATGTGCCTCTCCACCGCTGGGCACGGCCATTCTCAAAATCTGCTCCTTCCTGACTCAGTCCAGGGATCAGCCCTGAGATGGGGGGTCTAGGCAGCAGATCTGTATTATCTCGTTCATCATCCTCACAGGAGGGAGTAATTATCACTATCATTTCCATCATGTAGTTGAAGACAATCACAAACATTTAAAACTTGCTTCAGTCTATATAATTACGTTCTTCCACTAGATTTGAAATTTTAACATATAAGAATGTGAACCCATTTTCCTTCTTGTTTTTCCTTTTTGTTTTAAATTTTAAATTGTTCATATTTTTTATTAGTACATATTTGAAGTACACAATGATTACGTTCACTGTGGGGAGTTGGCACTTGTACATAACACGTCTTAATTCTTTCTATGTCCCCTTCCTCTCTCCTCCTAGTTCTCTCCCTCCATCTCTTGGTCCCAGGAAGTGATTGTGGCCTGTTCATGTTTAATAGTTAAACTGTTTGGCCAAAATATTTGCTGGATAAGTGAAAAATCTAAGCCAGCTATGTCGTTTGATAGCAGTTCCACGCTCACGACTTCGCACAGAGTCAGTGAGCAACGCTGCTGTAGAAACTTTATACCTGATGTGCCATGTGCCAGAGTGTGTCGAGGCTGTTGAGAACCTACTGCCTGCTTCATGCTGTTCCTTCCCTTGTGAACCAAAGAGCCTACATACCAGGAGGGGTTAGGCGTCAGCTCTGAAATCTCCAACCATACAGGCTGAATAGGGGGGTCTCTTTGAAGGGAGACTGGCTTTATCATCTCTTCAAAGTTATCAGCATGACTGGTCCATATGATATCAATGGCACCCCAAGAAACAAAGCAGGTCCTGAAAGGTGAACCTGGGAGGTACCGCAGAGATTCTTGTTCAGAGAACTGAATTTTGGGTCAAAAGATCTAAGTGCACACTCATGTGTGATACTATGTCATTACTGTAAAGTTATGCTGGTGTCCTCTATTTGAGACTCAGTATTGTCATCTACACAGCAGATCTAAATTCCTTCTGCAAAAGCTGTGCACAGTTTTGTGGTAAGATTTAGTAAGATGCATTAATAAGCTGGTCCTGGAGTTTGGACATCAGCAAGAGTAAGAAGCACCTTTCAGAAATTAATGTTCCAAAATCAATCCACTGTATGATTTGGTTGTCACAGACCAAATTACCAAATTTACAAAATGTACTGACTTTCCCAAAGATCGCCTTTAATAGTTTTGACAGAATTATTGCCAACTTTAAGACAATGATTTAACAGCTTTAATAAGAATGTTCAATTTACTAAATATGAAGTATATTTCTGTATATTCTTGGCAAACCAGTAAATTGGTGAATTCAGCAAATTAGTTCTACCGCTGTGAAAACTCTTCTAACACCAGCAGGTTTGTGAATTTAAACTCCGGGAGGATACAGAACATGTGCATCTTGTTTAATGTTGTTTTGTTAATGCTCAGCAGTGTGCCTGGAACATAATTAATTGAATAAATCTTCATTGAATAAATTAATAAATGTGTCTGTATGTGAGATTGTGGATGACTAGTGTGCAGAAACCAACTTTGAAGTAAGCATTTTTGAATACTTAAGCCTGTGTAAGTTTTGGTTACCATTGTCATTTTAATACATTGTTTGTAAGACTACGTTAAACATACTTGAATCAGGTGAGAGATGAGTCCTTGGAAGAATATAAGAAAAGGTAAGCAGATTTCTAAGTTTAGGTAAATTCAATTATAAATGAATAATAGATGATTTTAATAGGTGTTGTACTTTAGCACTAATATTTACCTAGAAAACCAGTTGTAGTTATTTTTCTTTAAGAATTAAAGAAAAATCATAAACTTTAGTATACAGAGTTCATTTACTTAGGCAGCATAATGGCTTAATCAGTAGGTGGTTTGAAGTCAGGAAGATAAAATAAATTTTTTTAATGTGTTCCATAATTTGTCTCATTTTCATGTGGACTGAATTGTTGCCCAGACTTCTTAAAAATCACCATATTAAAACAACGTGTTTGTAATTGATGGCACAATTAGGTTCATTATCAAGACGAATTGTGAGCTTCTGCCATCGTGCTTTATTTTGGATAACAGAGGGTTCTTTCAACCTAAGGAAAATGATTGAATGATGCAATGCCGAGTTGACTTATCTTATGCGAGATCTAATTGAACTAGCCAAGAGACATGAAAATGTCATTTCCTATTTTTCAAACTCTAGTGAAGTCGGATGTATTTTATCAGATTGCCTCGTTTAGACAATAAGATAGTTTATTATGACACTAAGAATAGATGTGTGGCTGTCTTACTGTTCTCAGCTACAAGTTTTAATACTTAATCAAAATGTGCTGTTCTGTTATTCTGTCTACACTTTCTTGATCTTGATGTGTCAGGAATAATTACGTATTTCTTGAGGATAAAGAAGAGCCAAAGTCCATGAAAGAAATATGTTGGGAGTATAACTGAAGGGTCTAATGATGGAAAACAGACACAGCAAAGATGAAAGCCACCAAAAAGCACATGTATATTCATGACCAGATATGCCATAATTTTTATACATATTCATCTGTTCTGATATTCTTCATCAATTTAAAATGTGGATCTAGTTTTGAAGTTTTCATTGAGAAATCTTGCTTCTGGATATCAATAAAAGTGTCTAAAAATGTCCATTAAGATTATATTTTTAGCTCATCTTTACGGCTCACTTCATTGAGAGTATATATTTAAAAAATGACATATTTGAGCATGAATTAGATAATAATCACTATTTTATAGTATGTTACACATGACATATATAATTAATAGATAAGAATATAGTAGAAATAATTGTATGCATACAGTATATATTAGCATATATTTGTATATATACATACTTGTTAGTATTGTAAATAAAACCATAATATATATACACATGTAGGTATATCTTAATGTATGTATATATAGTAAATGTAATTCATCATTTCCGTTGTAGTTTCATAAATGAAATCCATATTTAATAATAAAGTGAATCATATAATTATAAAAGAGAGTGTCATGTGTTAGAGGTTGTGGGTGGTAATTTCAGGTATTCATTAACTGCTTATGATTTGTATGAAGCATATTGCAGCTAAATTCCCTAAGCTAATTTCTGTCTTCTCTCTCATAGGTATAAAATAGACTGTACTTTTCTTCAACACTGATCACTTTGTGTTGTACACTGAAAGCTGAAAGACATTTTTGTGGCTTTCAATTCATAGTACAGTCCTTCCTGGGGAATTCTGCTTTGAAAGAGTTGCTTAAAAAATTCCCCACAGAAATCCTGAATATTCTGTTGGCTTCTGAATATTTGCACCTTTTAATCTTGATGTCACATCTTAGTTCTCAGTGATATTTTTGTATGGTATATTTATGAGGCTGTTTTTTCACCTATTTAAATTTATTTGTGGTATACTGACTGCTATTCCAAAGGAAGCAGCTGATTGGATACGTTGAGATAAGACAAAGGCCTTTCATTTATTTCCCAGTAAACGCTAGAACATCAGCCTTGGTGAAATATATTTATATTCATGTCTCATTTTAGCTTCTTGGGAAGACTGATCTGCTTCCCCAAGGCTGACCTGAACATTAACCTTGGGGGTGTCTTTAGGGACTGCCAATCACAGTGTTAAGTTGTCAAGTGTGGCGTAATGGTAAAGGGCAACAGCCCTGAAGTCAAATGCCTGAGTTCGTGTTCTCCACTTACTAGTTCAGCGACCTTGAGAAAGTTAATGATCTTGCAAAATAGAAACTGCATTTCATTGAAGTTTATAAAATTTCGAGTTCCCAGAGTATTCACGTAGGCTTAGTGAGAGTCAGTTCTACTGTAGCAGTAGTAGAACTCCTGCTGTTCTACTACTGCTACAATGAAACTATTGTTTTTACTACCATCAATATCATTGTTGTTAATTGCCATAATGATTTTGCCAGGCTTTGGTGGCACACTTGACTTTGCTTCTACAAGGCTGTATCGACTACATTCCTTCACAAGCCTAACTACTAATAGGAAACACCTATTAGTAAGGGAAAATTTACAAAAACTCCCACCCCTGGATCCCACTCCTGGACTAGTCAAAACTGATACGTTGGGGGCGGGAGCTGGGTATGGGTTTCCAACAGGCATCTTTGAAGTGTGGAAAACTCATCCACAGGGAAATCAGCTCACAAATTCTTCTTCTTTTATTCTCCATTTCCTTTCTCTCCCTTTTCCTTCAACAAGTATAATTACTTTCAACTTTCATAACTAACCATCTGAAATTTTTATCTAATTCGAAAGTCTTAGAGTTCAACCCAGCTTCGTTTGACACTAGATCTGCTAATGTTTGTGTGTGTGTATAAATACTGTATGAAATTTTTGTTTTATTTTATTTTATTTTTGCAGTACTGGGCATTTGCACTGAGCTACATCTCCAACCCTTTTAAAAAATTTTTATTTTGAGACCAGGTCTTGCTAAGTTGCTAAGTTGCCCAGTGGTCCTGAACTTATGGGCCTCCTGCTTCGGCCTCTCTGAGGGGCGAGGTTACAGGCATGTGCCATGTCCCCGAATCTAACTTATATGTGTTTAAAATCCCATAATAATTCAAGGTCATTCCAGGCTTACTTAGGGCCTGATTTGCTGCTTCACCTCAGGGAGCTTCGCAGCTTATAAACTGACCCCCTTGCCAGTCTCTATTCTCTTTCCTTTGGTCTCTGCTGTGTCTATACTGCCTAACCCCAGCTCTGGATCGTCCCAGCCTGTCTCCTTTCCTGCTCTTCCTTAGCTGCAGTGAGAAATCTCACATTACTGCCCTCCCACCACCAAGTGGGACGCAGGCTTCCCATTGTACCCTTTTGTGTTGCTGAAGAACGGATGCTTTCCTTAGGTACCTGGTTGCTGGTCCGGGTTTCATCATCCTATCACTTGCTTCTTCGTCCTCAAACACCACACATTCAGAAAATACTACTACTCATGCCTCCTCCTGCTAATAAGAAAATAATGATAGTAATAATAATGATAGTCACCATTGGAGAGATAAATTATAAGGTATTAAGCATAATTTTACTGTATCTCGTGTATTCTCTAATTCTAACTATAAAACTGAGCTAGGTGAGGCACTTCAGGATTCCTACAAGCAACCAGAAGGCAAATTAACTATGAACCCTCAACAAGTTACTCATCTGAAGCAAAATATTGCTAAAGATAAAACTAAAATAAACTCTCTAGCTTGTTGTTAGTTAACTTGTTCTTAGTTAATTTAAGACTCACTAATTTTGAAGGCCATGCAGCTGGGCGATACATTCTTAGTTTCCCGCCAGCTTTGCTGTAAGATAATACCCGCCATGTGTAGTTCATGATAAGAGTTGTGCAAGCTACTTTGCTGAAATTTTTGCTGAAAACAATCTTCACTTGAGGTGACAGCTGTCTGATTAGTGGCTAAAATGGGATAAAAATCTTGGCATTTCTGCCTTCACATTTTGTCGGTCCTCTTTGCTGTCTCAACACTTGGGTCAGAAGTTACTCAGCTCTGCATATAGACACGTTAGTCATTTAAAAATATTTTGCTCAAGAATATATAATACAGGGTTAATTTTGCCTATTCTCCACTGTAGCTGGTATGTATATCTTCTGCCCAACCCTTTTGCCTGTTTTGGCAGCTCAAGCACTGACAGTCCTTCAGCTATATCTTAAACTGACATGTCTGTGCAAGATGATGATGCTAACTAAAGAGTAACTCAGCAGTTCCTGAGAGAATTTGACCACCAGTTAGCCCGACACATGCAAAGCCAAGGTATTTGTGCACAAGAGGAAAATATTTTGAAATTGTTCTCTTTGCTAACAGAGAGTATCAGATGAGCCCATCCCAACAAATCAGTGAAAAGCAAAGCCCTTTCCTCATTCACTGAGCATTTGGATCACCTCTTTAATCAGGGCCGGCTCTCTTCTGCTCTTGGGTTGAGGTACCTACAAATAAGTCTCGCCTGTCTTATTCTAATTCTTGGTCTTGGCCTAATTTCAGATGTTTTCATGCTGTATGATCCTGCCATCCAGTATCATGAGTACTATTATTATTCCTCTTTTCAGAGAAGCACAGAGATTCTTCATAGGGTCCGTTATGATAGATCTTCAGTGATACCTTTGTTCACGAATGCTTCTGTTTGCAAACAGTTTGGTTCACAAACAAAAGTGTTTGGCAACATTTTGCTTCCTTTCGCAAACTCTGCATGGGGCGACAAACATGACCACGACCGCCTTCCCCACACAAAAACAAACACGGCCATCTTCTCCAAAATCGTAAAACAAATTAAGTTTGTAAACTGAATCATATTATAATCTCTGGCCACTGTTCTCTCTTTTATTGGCTGATTCCTTTTTCTATCTAGACCTCAAGTTGTGATTTGAGTTTCAACCCATTTTCACATTCAGAGACTTGTCGCGTCTCTCTTTTCCTCTTCCTGAGTTCTTGACAATCCCTGTCTGCATATAACGCTATGCTTCTTTCTCTTTTAGGGCCACATTTCTGCCAAGTGTTTGCTATGTTCTGAATTTTCTCTCCTTCTACCTCTCTGTTGAAACCATATATCCTGTTGCCTTCAAACTGCCACATCTAATGGATGTCATTCATACTTATTTTAACTTTTAGACCATTAGGTATTGCTGGAATCTCCTCTTTATTGAGCCACCTCATCTCCTGGCCCACATGTCACCCTGTACCTTCTCCTTTGCTCATGAATTATCTTTCCACTGCTTGCTCCTCAAGTGCTGAAGGTCCGTAGAATTACTGTGTTGGGTCTTCTTTTACATACTGTTCTAGTGCTAATTACGACTTAAAAGTTGATATTTAATTTCAAAACAATTTTCTTACACTAGATTTATCTTGCTACTGCATAGTTGATAGAAGATACTCGTAAATACTCTTAGCTTGAGCTTTCTGTCTCCCTATAGCTGCCCTATCTTGTCCTGTCCTATGGACAATGGTACTCCTGTCCTCTTATCCAATGCTGTCAGCAACAGCCATTCCTCTATTTTCTTTATTTCCAAGAAGAATCAATTATCTGGTTCTTTCAACTTTCCTTTCTATCCAGCCCCAAGGCTTACTTTGGTTAAGGAACATCTGATCTTCATCTGATGAACTTTGCCTCTTGTAAATGCATTTCTTACCTCACCATTCCAAGGACACTATTCCCCAGGTAAGTATAATTCCATGTAACTATGCATTTAACTATTGTCTGTATTTTATTTTTACTCTTCTTGATTACATCTATTTATCTTTGATAGAGTTCACATATTGCCTCACTTAAGAAACTTTCTTGTCCCTTAAATTCCATATCTCCTCAAGAATATCTCTAAAATGTGAGGTATCACACATTAAAATTTATGTAACTTTTGGTTTATTTGGTCATTGACCCCACTAAACATCGACAGAGGATTCTCACTGATTATTTCTGTATCTCCAACACATCCTACAGTGGCCTACCAGAGTACATATTCAATAAAAGCTATATGAATGATTAAATTAATTTTAACTAATCACTAAGCCAAAAGGAAAATAACAGGTTAAATTCACTTTTACAGTAAGTATAAAGTGTTAAATGGCAGACCTTTTGGGTAAATTCTTCTCATCTTAGGAATCAGGGTTTGTACAAATACCTTGCTCTAGGTGTTTGTCCTGCATTATGACAAGATTAATTCTTTTTTTCTCTTGCCCTTAAACTTGTTTTTGTTCTGAGCTGAGCTTTGCATACATCGGGTGTGGTGTGATATTATACAGATGGGGGGTGAAAACGAATGAGGGTCTCTAATCCCTAATAACATTCCTGTGGCCTCAGGATTTTTTTTTTTTTTTTCAGTTGGGCTGTATGCCAGTTAATTGTAGTCACTGAATCAAAGTTGAAAGACCCCTTAGGGATCGTGTTCTCTGACATCATCATTTTACATAGGAGGAAACTGGGTCCCGCTCTATTAGCTTTTCTGCCATAATAAGTTGCCATAAGCTTTTTGACTTTTAACCACAGAAATTTATTCTCTCAAACATCTGGAGGGTAGAAGTTCAAGGTCAGGTGTTGGCAGAGCC